>KV017413.1:71523-101484 GCA_001598015.1 Dorcoceras hygrometricum
TCTTACTTTGAAAACAGGTTTTTATATGAAAGGGATTAGTGGCAAGCTACTTGAGAAATCAAGCATGACACACTTTTTAAAATTTAGTAAAATTCCCCTCATATCATTTTAATTTGTAAAACACCAAACCTTCTCTTAAAGAAAACATTTCACCTCCTTAAAACATTTCCAATCGAGTTTAAAAATCAGCTCGTGCATCGCTCCTTGGAGTCACCTGCTGGAACCAGCCGTAGCGCAATCTTACCTGCTGATATCAACAATTCAGCAGATACATAATATTTAAAATTGCCAAAATGGCCCATATGATTTATGAAATGCATAAATATGATCCTAGGGATTTTGGGGCATTACAGATTGGCTCATTGAAGGGCGTTGCGTTGTCTAAGGAAGTTGGTTTTTAAGTGGGCCTTAGCCCCTCCAACTACCTGGAAGCATTCTTAGAAAATTCTAATCACTAGCTTCTAAATTGATCATAAAACAAAAGATCATTCAACAAGATCATGAGGCTGGGTAATTTAAATGTTGTTTAAAATTTCCTACCTTCCATCAATGATGGGGTGTACGAAGATGCTACCCATATACATGGCCCAGCTCATATTATTGAGAGGGTTATGTATGCCGGAAAGCTGTACCTCTAATGACACTTGCTGTGAGTTGATTGGAACTCCCTTTAACGTTGGCTCATATTATTTGGGACATTAATGGGACCGTCCATCACGACTCAAAATTGATGGGTCATCTTGACACGTGATAGTAATCGACGTCATATTATTGGGCACATACTGGACGTGAGGTAAATACATGGAGGTTGCACCTGGTGTAATTGGGTTCTACCTTTTGGAGGTCATAGTGGTTGATATTATTCGGGACTGTGATTCTCGATTGGGCTTCGTTACCAGCTAAGGAAACTGGCTTTCGCTATTTCATTAGAGGGTGGTGAAATCGGTAAAATAGTGGGAGGGTGATTCATAAAATGTAATGACCATGTTTTATATCATAGTGATTTTTTTTATAAATTGTTAGTAATTAATGTCTATTTTATCTTAGGATATAAACTGCTTAAAATGTCTTCGATCAAAAATCTACTTGCTGGTATAATGGATAGCAACAAATTCACTGGCTTAAACTACCAAGATTGGCTTAGAAATCTCAATATTGTCTTGTCTTCGAAAAAACTTCTCTACACGCTAGAGAAGAGCCCTCCGTAGGAAGCCCCTGCAAATGCCAGTCCTGAGGAGCTGGCAAAGCTAGAAAAATGGTGGGATGATGAGCTTAAGGCACGATGCTATATGATAGCATCTATGTCCAACGAATTGTAGCGATGATTTGAGAAGACGGAGTATGCTGCTGGAATACACCGTCACCTCAAAGAGATGTATGGGGAGAACTCTCGGACTTTGAGGTTTACTACTGTCAAGGAGCTCATGACAAGCCGCATGCGCGAGGGGACTTCGGTCCGCGAGCATGGGGTCCGTATGATTGGGCTCATTGAGAAGCTGGTGGGCCTTGATATCACGCTTCCACATGAGCTATATGTGGATCTGCTTCTACTCTCCCTCCCTGTTGCGTTCGACCCCTTTGTGGTCAAATTCAACATGAACAAGCTGGAGTCCAACCTTGAAAAGGTGGTAAACATGCTTGTCGTGTTTGATGGGACCATAAAGAAGGACAAGTCCGTCCTCCTTTTGGGCTCATCTTCCTCTGCAAAGAAGGGCCAAAACGCAAGGGTAAGAAGCGTTCTACCCATACGAAGGAGGAAAAGTCCACCAAGAAGCCCAAGGCAAAGGCTTCCAAGCCCTACAAAACTGAGGACGTTTGCCACCACTGCCACAAGCCTGGGCATTGGAGGAGGAACTGTCGAGATTATCTCGAGCAGCTGCAAACTGTGGAAGGTATATTCTATATTGAAATAAAAATGTCTCTTAATTCTACTTCCTGGTTACTTGATACCGGATGTGGATCTCATATCTGCAATGATTTGTAGATAATGAAAAGAAGCCGACGGGTTAGGATGGGTGAGACCCACTTGAGGCTGGGCAACAGAGCAATGGTTGCGGCCGAAGAAATAGGAGACGTTCATTTATCTCTGCATTATAATTTTAAGTTTTTATTAAAGGATGTATTATTCGTTCCCGAGTTAAATAAACATTAGTTACATTTCTATGCTTGATAGTGATGGTTATTCTTGTCATTTTGCTAATTCGATATGTAAAATATACAAGAATGAATGTTTAATTGGAATTGGGGAACGCGGAAATGATCTCTACAGCTTAAAATTAAAAGGAAGTTCCAACTCGTGATGTAGAAACACACACAACAACAACTAAAAGGAAAAACGATAATCAAAACCCGGCCGAACTTTGGCATGCTAGGCTAGGTCATATTTCTTTAAGAAGTATGCACAAGCTAGTGGGAGATGGAATGTTTGAAATGTCATACATCGATTCTCTTACTACTTGTGAATCCTGTCTAAAAGGTAAAATGACCAATTTACCCTTCAAGGGCAAGCTTGAACGTACTCAAGGTCTGTTGGACTTGATCCACACAGATGTGTGCGGCCCATTTACCATTATTATTAAGTTCGGCTACACCTACTTCATCACCTTTACCGATGATTATTCTAGGTATGGTTACTTGTACTTAATTAAGCACAACTCTGAATCCTTTGAAAAGTTTAAGGAGTCCAAGGCTGAAGTAGAAAATCAATCGAGTAAAGGTATTAAAGCACTTCGATCTGATCAAGGTGGAGAATACTTAAGTACAGAGTTTCAAGATTATCTGAAGAGAATGAGATTCTCTCTCAGTGGACCCCTCAGGATACACCACAACTCAATGGTGTAGCGGAGCATCGTAATCGAACCTTGTTGGACATGGTTCGATATATGATGAGCTTCACTGAACATTCTACCTCGTTCTAAGGCTATGCACTCGAAACATCGGTAATGTTATTGAACAATGTTCACAACAAGGCAGTGAATAAAACTCCATATGAGATATGGATGGGCAAACCTCCTAAGTACTCATACTTGAGGATTTGGGGTTGTCCTGCTTACATGAAGCAGACAGTGGGAGATAAGATGGATAATAGATCCGACTTATGCTACTTCAATGGGTATCCAAATAATTCGATTGGATACTATTTATACTATCCTAGTGAAACAAAAGTGTTTGTTTCTAGGAATGTCACCTTCCTAGAGAAGGTATTTCTACTAGATAAAAAAGACAAAATAGTATAACTCGAAGAAGTTCAAGAGCCGACTGAAGTACCAAGTGAACCTCCGACACCTCAAGAACCAATCCCTAAGGTGCACGAACCTAGGAGATGTGAAAGGGCTCCTAGGGCTCCTGAAAGATATGGTTTCCTACTTGAAGAGGATCCTAGTGATCCAAATATTGGATGTGATCCAAGAACCTTCAAGGAGGCAAATTTCGATGTTAATTATGATTTATGGCTTGAAGCAATGCAATCTGAGATAGACTCAATGCATTCAAACCAAGTCTGGACTCTTGTAAATCCTCCTGAAGGAATCATTCCTATTGGATGTAAGTTGATATACAAGAGAAAGCTTGGGCCTGATGGTAAGGTACTGAACTACAAGGCACAATTGGTTGCAAAAGGTTACACTCAAAGACAAGGTTTAATTATGATTTATGGCTTGAAGCAATGCAATCTGAGATAGACTCAATGCATTCAAACCAAGTCTGGACTCTTGTAAATCCTCCTGAAGGAATCATTCCTATTGGATGTAAGTTGATATACAAGAGAAAGCTTGGGCCTGATGGTAAGGTACTGAACTACAAGGCACAATTGGTTGCAAAAGGTTACACTCAAAGACAAGGTGTTGACTATGATGAGACCTTTTCACCAGTCGCAATTTTCAAGAAAGAATCTTGCTTGCCATAGCCGCATGGTACGAATATGAGGTATGGCGAATGGATGTGAAGACTGCATTCCTTAATGGAAACATTAATGAAGAGATCTTTATGACGCAGCCTGAGGGCTTAACATCTGTAGGAAGTGAGCATAAGGTATGCAAACTTCAGAGATCGATCTACGGTCTCAAGCAAGCATCGAGAAGTTGGAATTTGAGATTCAATGAAACAATAACTTGGTTTCATCAAGAATCTTGAGGAGCCATGCGTGTACAAGAAGGTAGTCAAGGATGTTGTGACATTCCTAGTACTTTATGTTGATGACATTCTACTCATTGGGAATGATGTAGGAATGTTGCAGTCAACTAATGTATGCTTATCTGGCAGATTTCGATGAAGGACCTAGGTGAAGCTTCCTATGTTCTTGGAATTCAGATCTATAGGGATAGATCATAAAGGATTCTCGGACTCACTCAAGCGAACTACATCGATACCATACTTAAGAGGTTCTCTATGGAAGAGTCCAAGAGAGGACACCTACCTATGTTCCACGGGGTCACTCTATCTAAGTCTATGTATCCAAAGACTAATACAGAGATAGAAAGTATGACACATGTGCCATATGCTTTGGCAATAGGTAGTATTATGTGTGGCATGATCTCGACCAGACCGGATGTCGCGTATGCTTAGTGTCACGAGCCGCTACCAAGCCAACCCCGACCAAATGCATTGGGGGTGGTGAACTGAAATTGGAATGCTACACTAATTCTAGCTTCCAATGCGATATGGATGACTCAAAGTCAACCTCTGGATTTGTATTCATGCTCAATAGTGGGGCTGTCTCTTGGAAGAGTTCCAAGCAAGACACCGTCGCGGATTCAACCACTGAGGCTGAATACATAGCAGCATCAACTGCTGCAAAAGAGGCAGTTTTTAAGGAATTTCGTCCAAAAGTTGGGCGTAATTCCTGAGGGAGTTGGTCCAGTCCCGGTGTACTGTGACAACACGGGTGCCGTTGCAAAAGCAAAGGAGCCTAGGTCTCACCAAAGATCCAAACACATCCTAAAGAAATACCACATAATCCGGGACATTGTAACAAGAGGTGACATCATAGTTGAGAGAGTCGCCTCTGTAGACATTGCTGATCCACTTACAAAGCTCTTTCCAGGTGCGTTGTTTGAAAAACATCACGAAGCAATGGGACTACTCATTATGAGTAGTTGGCTTTAGGGCAAGTGGGAGATTGTTAGAGTGGGTGCCCAACTAGCCAACTTGTGGCCTGTGGGATTTTATAACTCTTTGTGTAAAAAAATCTTTGTTTATGAAATTCACATTCTATATGGAATTCTTTATCGTCCTAATTATGTTAATGTTAACAATTGTGTTGGATAAAGACCTAGAATGCACCAGTGTATGTTAGATGTGACAGTGGATATGATGGCTGTCATGAAACACATCTAATAGTCACTGTTCATTCTAAACTTGTTCCTAGTCTATTGGACCGTAAAAAATGAGGATAAGGCCGCCCGAGTTTAAGACTAGCGTCTGCGATGTGAAGTACGACGTTTCATTGGTAGGGAACATTGTGATGTTCTGAGCATGCAGATGGATGGTTTGCCTAGCGAACTATCGAACTGCCCTCGTTCGGATTCTCCAAGTGGTTACCATTTGTCGAGTGTAGAGTCTGAGGTCTTGGTTGTATGGATTAGTCCTTACTACTCGAAACATCATTGAGACTCTACATTATTAGTCACCTCACTTTTTTGTTTACCGACTTCGTGAGGGTCATCACGTGTTGAGATTGGGTGAGGTCACGAATAATGTAGGAGTCGATGCCTTGTTGTCGAGGATTCATTGCTCGCCCTAGTGCGTGGATATCCTATGCTGTTTGAGGAGATAATAGTGTGACAAATCTCTGGCCAGAGTACTCTTGTGCTTTAGTGTAAATGAGTTTACTTAGAAGCACTCGCGATGTCGCTATTCTGATCTCCAAGATGTATGCATGGCTATCGAATCTCTAACGACTCTTGATTTATCAATGATCGTTGATTCGATCGTGATATATGTGATGAAAGGACCGTACACTAACCATGACCAACTGGTTATTGCAGGCACTATCAGTGATACCTTGGATATCATGGGGCGATGTTGCTAGGTGCATTACCATGGTCCGATGGGTAGATCAGAAAATGTATTTTTGATTCACAATGAGTTGTGAGCCCATGGCTAGTTGTATCCCATTGAGGGTCACATAGTGTACTGGTTTGCCAATTCCCGTGCAGACAAGGAACTCAAATTGTTTTGTATGGTGGGAGAAATAATTGGAAGTATGACTTTCAAAAGTTACTATGGCTGTATTGACATTCATCTGAAACTTCAGAGGTTAATCTAGTATTTGTAGATTAGGTGGTCTGAAAAATTGTTTTCACATCATAATATACAGTTTTTAGAACCTATGAAGATCGGTCCGATCTGATCGTCGATCGGTGTTATGATGAAACCACAATGTTGGATTTAGAGTTGGTTGTATTGGGCCTGGGCCTGACTAGGGCCCGTTAACCAACTTAGGCCCGCGAAATTATCTATAAATAGGAGGGCATGGGGTTGAGTTAAAGGCACACCAAAAAGCTATTCAGCAAACTCTCCCCCCTCTCTCTCCCTTCTCCCGCCGTCGCCGCCGCACTTCGCTGCGATCGTCTCGGCGAGGAGATTCTTCTTGCAAAATTTCCGTTGGAGTTCTAGTGCGCTCCAATGAAGGAATTGGAAAACCGGTCGTGGACCGGATTAGGAGCAACCAAAGTGTGAGACCTGAAATGTAATTAAGATTAATTTGTTGGAATTAATCGGTTTTTGAAGATTTCCGGTGGTTCAGATCTCTGTTTGGAAGTTTGGTTTGTATTTTTGGGTCGGAGATCACATTTTAAGAAATTCTGGAAGTTTTCGTGTTTTTGGGTTGAAATCTGTTTTTGTGAGAAATCTAGATTTTTGGGTGAAAGCTGGTTGTTTTGGTGGAATCTGGTCGCATCGCGTATTTGGTAACGCGAGATCACCATACGCCGTCGTTCTGTGAATTCTGGATTTTCTCGTGTGTGGGAGAAATCTGGTAGCGTGATTTGTTGTAGGTTGGTGCGACGTCGTATTGGTTTAGCGCTAGGATCTGATTGTGAGATCTGCCCGCAAGTTCTTGTGTTGAGGGTGAAGCGATGTCGTTTGGATAAGTTGCAACGACGTCGTTTTGGTGAACGCTTGAGGGAGAGATCTGTATTTCGAGTTAGCGTTTGAATGATCAGATTTGATGGCGTAGCGTGGGATCCGTTGTAGTGTGTTGCTTCGACCAGATTTGCTGACGTGTCTTGAGCGACTTCGTTTCGGGGTTTGCGCATTGTTTAGCGCGAGCGAGAGCTGCTGGTGGAATCTGTTTCTGTCGGTGGAATAATTTAAACAGATTTCTCGCGCTTATTTTAGGAGCAAGGCTTGGCTTCGTTGTAGCCAACCAGATCCCATACTTAGTAAATTTCTCCCGATCTTCGTTCTCTGTTTTTAAACTCTTGGTTACTGTTCACCGTTATTTTTATCCGGCGATTCCCGTCGTTTCCGGCCACCGTTTTTCACATTTGAGGTAGCGTTGGACTCCTCTTGGAAAGCTCTTTCATCTCATACCATTTTTAGAGGCTGTATTTAGCTGGAGCAAAGGCACGAAGTTGCTGTTCACATTCGTGCGTTTCGCGGTTGCAGGTAGCTTTTCGAATTGTGATGGGATCTTGTTCCTACCCTTGTTTTAAGCTCCTTGTGTTGTAGTTTGGCTGAGATTAGTTACTGGATTTTAGTGTTTAATTCCAGCCGTGAGCTTTTGGGTTGTTGGCCGTGATCTTTGTGCAGAGCCGTGAGTTTGTTGTGTTTCCCTGAATCTATCTTGCGTGTGATTTTAGCAAGTTTCCATCAGATCTTACGGGCCTTGTTGTGGTGAGCGTTTAGCAGAATTAAGGTACGGATCTTGAGCTTATAATTCAGCGTGGAACCTGGCTTGGATAGATTGCGAGATGGCTGTGTTTGGATTGCCGTGCGGTGTTGTTGCTCTGTGTGAGAGCTGTGTATGCTAGTTGTGTTTAATTGCTGTGTCGCATATGTTTATATGCTTGCGTTCCAGCATGTTGCATACACGCATGACATTCCATTTCAGTTGTGGCAGCCATTGCCTTGTTTCGTTGTTGCTTCTTTGTTTTCTTACCAGGATGCTGAGAGCGGTGATTCCGCACTCTCATTTCCCCTATGCGCTGAGTGGCTAGCTACCAAAGTTCATAGGTTGGGTGTTGATGCATCTGGTAAGGGTGGGCGAGTAGGGGTGAGTGGGTAGCACCCACATGTCCTACACTCACCGTGGCCACATATCCTGTTGCAGATCCCGTTGAGCTGTTGTCTCCTTTCTCATGCATAGCATCTGCATTTTATTATTGTTGTTACTGCTGTTTTATAGTTGCTCTCCGTACTGGGGTTTGACCCCATGTCCCTCTGGGGCTTGGTTTGTTTCCTTGTTTGTGTTGTTTTCAGGAAACCCAGGTTTTACATCTGGTCATGGTTTTAACCCAGCTGGTGGTGCCCCAGGAGGTGGTTGAGTATCCCAGTAGCGTATAACATATTAATATGTATTAGTACTATTAGCCAGGGGATGCCCTGCGCTTTGTTGTTGTATTATGTTGTTGGAGTCTGATACATGTTATTGTTGTTATATTGCTATACTGAGTTTGATTGTTTTTACAAACTGGGATATATTTTGAGTATCGCACTATTTTAAGTTATATTGTTTTAAACCGTCAGGCCAAAAGCAAAAATTTTACTCGCTTTTTGATAGCTTTTGCATGTGTTTGTGTGTTTTTACTCTGATATGAGCACGAGGCCTGACATTTTTGGTATCAGAGCTTAAGCTGGGATAAGCTCACTTTCTTTGATCACACTGGAGTCTAGGAACAGTGTTGTGTGTTGCATGTGCTTGACTATGTGACTACGTGCTGCATATTTTTGTGTTATATGCTGTATCTGTTCTGTTTTGCTTGATCCTGTTGAGTGTTTTCGTAGATGCCGCCTAGACGTCGTGGTAGAGGTAGGGGCAGTTTGAGGAATCAGCAGGACAGAATGAAGATAGGTGTAGTGCCCGTAGTCATACTCGTGTTAGCAACGAGGAGGAAGATGAGATTGCGGCACCTCCGGTGGAGCAGATGGACGTGGTGATAGCACGTTTTCAGAGGATGAACCCTCCAGTCTTTAATGGTGATGATTCCAGTATGCGGACTCGTGGCTCCGTAACATCATTGGTCTTTTTGATCGGGTGCAGTATGATGATGATCTTCGGCTGAGTCTAGCGACTCTCTTGCTTAGGAAGGCTGCATAGCGCTGGTGGCGAGGTGCTTCGACTACCTTGTTAGAGACTGGTGTTGGGATCTCTTGGGACAGTTTCTGCGAGACCTTCCGATTGGAGTATGTGCCCGAGTCTTATGTGAACGCCCGGGAGCGGGAGTTCGACCATCTGGAGCAGGGTTCCATGACTGTTCGGGAGTATGCTAGGAAGTTTTCTTCTCTGTTGGCGTACGTTCCCCATGTTTCTTGCTGGGATAGGGCCAAGCGGACTCGATTTCTTTAGGGCTTGAATGAAGAGTTGTATCAGATGGTGCTGACAAGCAAACCCAAGAGCTATGCTGAAGCAGTTGACACTGCTATTGATATCGAGGAGGGTTTGCAGAATCGTCGTGCTCGCAGGCAGCAGGTGGCGCAGGTTAGTCGTCCTGCTATTCAGGGAGCGCAGTCTTCCCAGTCCTCTCAATCAGCCCATCAGCCCCTGGCTCTTCTGGTTCAGGCAGTTCGAGTAGCAGTGGATCTCGGACTGTGTTTTGCGGCTTTTGCGGTGGGAAGCATCCATCTACGCAGTGTGTTGGTGTGCAGGGTTCCTGCAACCTTTGTGGTTAGTACGGGAATTTTGTGAGAGTGTGTCCGTCAGCTGGATCACAGCAGCCCGCGGCCCAGCCTCAGGGTCGTGGAGGTCAGTCTAGGGGCCGTTCTCAGCAGTTTCAGCAGCTCCGTTTGGGTGAGACTCCGTTTAGGCCTTTTCAGTAGCCTGGTCCATCGCGGTTCGGACAGTCGTCTCAGCCTTTCTTCTCTGGACCCCAGCATGCTCAGGTTAACGCCATCACTAGGGAGCAGGCCGAGGAGACACCGAGTCGGGTGATCGCAGGTACTTGCCTTGTCTTTGACTTTCCTGTGCGTGTGTTGTTTGACACCGATCGCATTCGTTTATTTATGATTTGTTTTTTTTTAGCATGGTCTGTGTACCATTTCGTTGTACGATGCTGTTTCCGTGTCTACCCCTGGTGGTGTGAGCTTGTTCTCCCAGGAGGTTTTGTTGGATGGTGTGTTGCGGTTTGGTGAGCATGTCCTGTTAGCGAACTTGATCCGTTTGATGCTTTGGGATTTCGATTGTATAGTTGGGATGGATGTGCTGTCCAAATACAGGTCCTCCGTGGACTGCTTCCATGGGATTGTGCGCTTTAGGCCTTTATCTGGCGAGAAGTGGGACTTCTACGGCCAGGATTCTAGATCGAAGATCCCGTTGATCTCAGCTATGGAGATGTTTAGCTTGTTGTCTTTGGGGAATGCTGGCTTTATGATTTACGCTTTGGATGCATCTTCTTCTTCCCGTGTTCAGCTCAGTGACGTTCTCGTGGTGCGACATTTCCCGGATGTGTTTCCGGAGGAGATTCCTGGTTTCCATCCGAGGCGGGAGACTGACTTCAGCATAGAGCTGGTGCCTGGCATAGCTCCGATTTTGCGTGCTCCTTATCGTTTGGCGCCTGCGGAGTTGAGAGAACTCAAGGTGCAGTTAGATGATTTGCTGGAGATCTTCTTCCCGTGTTCAGCTCAGTGACGTTCTCGTGGTGCGACATTTCCCGGATGTGTTTCCGGAGGAGATTCCTGGTTTCCATCCGAGGCGGGAGACTGACTTCAGCATAGAGCTGGTGCCTGGCATAGCTCCGATTTTGCGTGCTCCTTATCGTTTGGCGCCTGCGGAGTTGAGAGAACTCAAGGTGCAGTTAGATGATTTGCTGGAGAAAGGTTTTATCCGACCTAGTATGTCACCGTGGGGAGCGCCCATACTGTTTGTGAAGAAGAAGGATGGCTCAATGCGGATGTGCATTGATTTTTGTCAGTTGAATAAAGCCACTGTCAAGAACAAGTACCCGTTGCCGAGAATCGATGATCTGTTTGATCAGTTGCAAGGTTCTGCGGTGTATTCAAAGATTGATCCTCGTTCCGGGTACCATCAGCTGAGAGTGAGAGATTAGGATGTCGCGAAAACTGCATTTTGTACGAGGTACGGGCATTTTGAGTTTTTGGTGATGCCGTTTGGTTTGACCAACGCGCCTGCAGTCTTTAAGGATTTGATGAACCGAGTTTTCCGCGAGTTTATTGATTAGTTTGTGATCGTGTTCATCGATGACATCTTAGTCTATTCGAAGACTCCTTTGGAGCACAAGGAGAATTTGCGTATTGTCCTTCAGACACTGAGAGACCAGTAGTTGTATGCAAAGTTTTCCAAGTGCGAGTTCTGGTTGGATCGCGTCGTATTCTTGGGACATGTGATTTCATCCGAGGGGATTTCTGTAGATCCTAGCAAGGTTGATTCCGTTATGAACTGGGAGCGTCCCAGGAATGTTTCCGAGATTCGTAGTTTCTTGGGTCTGGCTGGATATTATCGTCGCTTCATTGAGGGATTTTCCAGTATAGCAAAGCCGATGACTCAACTGACGCAAAAGGACAAGAGATTTTTATGGACTGAGCAGTGCGAGAATGTTTTTCAACTGCTCAAGGAAAAGTTGACTACTGCACCTGTGTTGGCTCTGCCGTCCGGAACAGGTGGATTCGTTGTTTGTTCTGACGCTTCGCTAAATGGATTGGGTTGTGTTTTGATGTAGAACGGTCGAGTCATTACGTATGCCTCGCGGCAGCTGAAACCGCATGAGACTCGTTATCCAGTCCATGATTTGGAGTTAGCAGCGGTGGTCTTTGCGTTAAAGATCAGGCGTCACTACCTGTATGGCGAGAAGTTTGTGGTGTACTCCGACCACAAGAGTTTGCAGTATCTGTTTTCGCAGCCTGACTTGAACATGAGACAACGTCAGTGGATGGAGCTGCTAAAGGACTTCGATTGTGAGATCAAGTACCAGCCTGGGAATTCGAACGTAGTGGTCGATGCTTTGAGCAGGAAGGCTAGTGAGATGCTTGCATCGTTGTACATCTCTAAGGATCAGGAGCATCTTAACACTACGTGTTGGAGATTTTACCCGGCTGAGGATTGTGTGGTGGTATCTTCTTTCCAAGTGGAGCCACAGATTGTTTCTACCATTCGAGCAGCTCATAGGACTGATCCGTCTATCCACGAGTTGAAGTTGAAGGTCAGGGCTGGCGAACTTGAGGATTATTCTGTCTCTGCCGATGGTTGTTTGCGTTTCCGGGGCAGGTTGGTTGTGACCAATTTGATTGATTTGAAGGAGGAGATCCTTCGGGAAGCGCACTGTAGCAGACATAGTGTTCATCTGGTGCACGGAAGATGTACCATGCTTTGAAGCCGCACTTTTGGTGGGCTGGCCTAAATAGCGACGTTGCTGGTTTTGTTGCTCGTTGTTTGAATTGTCGGATGGTTAAGGCCAAAAGGATGAGACCTGGTGGTCTGTTGCAGAGTTTGGAGGTGCCCCAATGGAATTGGGAGCACATAGCTATGGATTTCGTGACGCATTTGCCTCGTTCCAGCAGAGGATGCGATGCTATTTTGGTGGTTATAGACCGTCTGTCGAAGTCTGCGCATTTTATTCCCTATGGGATGACCTTCTCGTTGAAGAAGATGGCAAAGCTGTACGTTGATTAAGTTGTTAGACTGCATGGTGTGCCCGTTTCAATCGTTTCCGACCGAGATCCTAGATTTACTTCCAGGTTTTGGAAGAGTTTGCAAACAGCTTTGGGTACCAGATTGGCGATGAGCACCGCGTATCACCCCCAGACAGATGGCCAATCTGAGCGCACTATCCAGACGTTGGAGGATATTTTGCGAGCTGTTGTGTTGGATTTCGGAGGTAGCTGGCAAGATGCGTTGTCTTTAGTTGAGTTTTCGTATAATACAGCTATGAGGTAACGATTGGCATGGCGCCGTTTGAGGCTTTGTACGACAGGAAGTGCAGATCGCCGGTATGTTGGGAAGAAGTGGGGGAGAAGCAGCTATCTACCCCTGACTTTGTGCAGAAAATGAAAGATCACGTGGATCTTATTAGACAGCGGATGAAAGCTGCCCAGGATCGCCAAGCCAGTTATGCGAATAAGAGTCTTTGACCTCTTGAGTTTCAGGTTGGTGATCGTGTATTTCTCAAAGTTTCTCCGTTTCGCAGTGTTATGCGCTTTGGACGCAAGGGAAAGTTAGCCCCTCGTTACGTCGGACCGTATGAGATTGTTGAGAGGATTGGCCCTTTAGCGTATCGGCTGTTGTTGCCGCCAGAGTTGTCTTCTCTTCATGACGTCTTTTATGTTTTCATGTTGAGGAAGTATGAGCCAGATCCGTCTCATGTGCTTGGAACTGACGAGGTGGAGCTAGATCAGTCGTTGAGTTATCAAGAATATCCTTTGCAGATCCTTGGCAGAAAATAGAAACAGCTGAGAAATAAGACCATTCGGTTGGTAATGGTGCAATGGAGCAAACATGGAAGGGAAGAAGCTACTTGGGAGCTGGAAGAAAAGATGCAGCGCGAGTGGCCGCATCTGTTTGAGTAGCTGTTGAGCTAAATTTTCCAGTAGTTTGTAGCTTTTAGTTGTATTTCTTCCCTATTGGTTGTTAATTGTTTGCTCAGTTATCTTGAACTCTTGGCTTGTGTTAGGCAGAGTTCTATTGTGTATCTTGCTGTTTAGATGTTTTTCCAGATTTTTGTTCGATTTCGGGGATGAAATCCTTTTAAGTGGGGGAGAAATGTGAGACCTGAAATGTAATTAAGATTAATTTGTTGGAATTAATCGGTTTTTGGAGATTTCTGGTGGTTCAGATCTCTGTTTCGAAGTTTGGTTTGTATTTTCGGGTCAGAGATCACATTTTAAGCAATTCTGGAAGTTTTCATGTTTTTGGGTTGAAATATGTCTTTGTGAGAAATCTGGATTTTTGGGTGAAAGCTGGTTGTTTTGGTGGAATCTGATCGCATCGCGTATTTGGTAACGCGAGATCACCATACGCCGCCGTTCTGTGAAGTCTGGATTTTCTCGTGTGTGGGAGAAATCTGGTAGCGTGATTTGTTGTAGGTTGGTGCGACGTCGTATTGGTTTAGCACTAGGATCTGATTGTGAGATCTGCCCGCAAGTTCTTGTGTTGAGGGTGAAGCGATGTCGTTTGGATAAGTTGCAACGGCGTCGTTTTGGTGAACGCTTGAGGGAGAGATCTGTATTTCGAGTTAGCGTTTGAATATAAGATTTGATGGCGTAGCGTGGGATCCGTTGTAGTGTGTTGCTTCGACCAGATTTGCTGACGTGTCTTGAGCGACGTCGTTTCGGGGTTTGCACGTTGTTTAGCGCGAGCGAGAGCTGCTGGTGGAATCTGTTTCTGTCGGTGGAATAATTTAAACAGATTTCTCGCGCTTATTTTAGGAGCAAGGCTTGGCTTCGTTGTAGTCAACCAGATCCCATACTTAGTAAATTTCTCCCGATCTTCGTTCTCTGTTTTTAAATCCTTGATTACTGTTCACCGTGATTTTTATCCGGCGATTCCCGTCGTTTCCGGCCACCGTTTTTCACATTTGAGGTAGCGTTGGACTCCTCTTGGAAATCTCTTTCATCTCATACCCTTCTTAGAGGCTGTATTTAGCTGGAGCAAAGGCACGAAGTTGCTGTTCACATTCCTGCGTTTCGCGGTTGCAGGTAGCTTTTCGAATTGTGATGGGATCTTGTTCCTACCCTTGTTTTAAGCTCCTTGTGTTGTAGTTTGGCTGAGATTAGTTACTGGATTTTAGTGTTTAATTCCAGCTGTGAGCTTTTGGGTTGTTGGCCGTGATATTTGTGCAGAGCCGTGAGTTTGTTGTGTTTCCCTGAATCTATCTTGCGTGTGATTTTAGCAGGTTTCCATCAGATCTTACGGGCCTTGTTGTGGTGAGCGTTTAGCAGAATTAAGGTTAGAGGCTGATTTAGCTGGAGCAAAGGCACGAAGTTGCTGTTCACATTCCTGCGTTTCGCGGTTGCAGGTAGCTTTTCGAATTGTGATGGGATCTTGTTCCTACCCTTGTTTTAAGCTCCTTGTGTTGTAGTTTGGCTGAGATTAGTTACTGGATTTTAGTGTTTAATTCCAGCTGTGAGCTTTTGGGTTGTTGGCCGTGATATTTGTGCAGAGCCGTGAGTTTGTTGTGTTTCCCTGAATCTATCTTGCGTGTGATTTTAGCAGGTTTCCATCAGATCTTACGGGCCTTGTTGTGGTGAGCGTTTAGCAGAATTAAGGTACGGATCTTGAGCTTATAATTCAGCGTGGAACCTGGCTTGGATAGATTGCGTTTGGATTGCCGTGCGGTGTTGTTGCTCTGTGTGAGAGCTGTGTATGCTATTTGTCTTTAATTGCTGTGTCGCATATGTTTATATTCTTGCGTTCCAGCATGTTGCATACACGCATGAAATTCCATTTCAGTTGTGGCAGCCATTGCCTTGTTTCGTTGTTGCTTCTTTGTTTTCTTACCAGGATGCTGCGAGCGGTGATTCCGCACTCTCATTTCCCCTATGCGCCGAGTGGCTAGCTACCATAGTTCATAGGTTGGGTGTTGATGCATCTGGTAAGGGTGGGCGAGTAGGGGTGAGTGGGTAGCACCCACATGTCCTACACTCACCGTGGCCACATATCCTGTTGCAGATCCCGTTGAGCTGTTGTCTCCTTTCTCATGCATAGCATCTGCATTTTATTATTGCTGTTACTGCTTTTTTATAGTTGCTCTCCATACTGGGGATTGACCCCATGTCCCTCTGGGGCTTGGTTTGTTTCCTTGTTTGTGTTGTTTTCAGGAAACCCAGGTTTTACAGTTGGTCGTGGTTTTAACCCAGCTGGTGGTGCCCCAGGAGGTGGTTGAGTATCCCAGTAGCGTATAGCATATTAATATGTATCAGTACTATTAGCCAGGGGATGTCCTGCGCTTTGTTGTTGTATTATGTTGTTGGAGTCTGATACATGTTATTGTTGTTATATTGCTATACTGCGTTTGGATGTTTTTACAAACTGGGATATATTTTGAGTATCGCACTATTTTAAGTTATATTGTTTTAAACCGTCAGGCCAAAAGCGAAAATTTTACCCGCTTTTTGATAGCTTCCGCATGTGTTTGTGTGTTTTTACTCTGATATGAGCACGAGGCCTGACACAAAGAATGGCTATTTCCATTTGAAGAATTGTCGGAGCCATGCACCTAGTCGCCAGACAGGTAACAACTTAAACACTCATTGTTTAACTTTTATTTAAATTGTTTAAAATCCAGAACTGCTATTGTATTAGCGAACCCGGGCACAAAATTTTGAAACTTCCGCTGCATCCCGAGAGCGTGATGCGGATCTGGCGCCGGGCGCCAGCAGAACGCATGGCTTATCAACTCAATGGAGCCTCCAATCGGAAGGACTTTTTTATTCCTTCCAACCGCACGAGAAGTATGGGATGCTGTTCGTGAAACATATTCTGATTTGGAGAATTCCTCCCAGGTATTTGATTTGAAAACAAGATTCCGGCAATTCAGACAAGGTGAAAAAACTGTCATCGAATAGTACAATGAGATGAAGGGACTATGGCAAGAGCTGGACTTGTGCTACTATAACAAGTGGGAATGCAAACATGATAGCTTGAAGTATCACAAGCGTATTGAAGGTGATTGAGTGTATGTATTACTGGAAGGCCTGAACCGCGACCTCGATGAGGTTCGAGGGGAACTCTGGGGAGAAACCCACAGCCATCTATGGGTGAAGTCTTCGCTGAAGTTAGGAGGGAAGAAGGCCGAAGGAAAATAATGTTGACCACTAAACTCACCAACAACAGAAACTTCATTAATGGTAAGCAAACACTTCACTCATACAGTACCCAACCGTCAACCAAAGAAAGTAGTTGTGGTGTGTGAACACTGTCAGAAGCCCTGACATACAGCAGACACCTGTTCGGATTTACATGTCAAGCCACCTCACTGGAAACCAAAATCTGCAAACAAAAGGGGGCAGCGATTCCAGAGCTTATCAATCTGGTGTGGACGAACAAAACAAAACTGAAAAATCCTCGTGGACAACTTTTTTTAGCAAGGAAAAAATAGACAACTATATAAGATTTTTCAGTCCACATCTTTTTCTCCGTCTGCTCTAGGTTCTTGTTCTATAGCTACAAAAGGTAACTATTTACCTTTTGCAAAGTTTTATCTCTCATTTGCAAAGTGTGGATGTTTCTAAGACTATACAGGAAGCTCTAAATGTTCCAGAATGTAAATTAGCTGTCCTTGAGGAAATGAATGCTCTAACCAAAAGTGGAACATGGGAGATGGTGCATTTACCCAAAGGGAAACGAACAGTAGGATGCAAATGGGTCTATACTGTGAAACTGAATCACGATGGCTCGTTGGAACGTTATAAAGCAAGGCTGGGTCCTAAGGGTTTCACACAAACATACGGAATTGAATACCAGGAAATATTTGCTCCAGTAGTAAAGTTGAACACTGTGTGAATACTGTTATCCTTGGATACGAATCTTAATTGCCATCTATATCAGATGGATGTAAAAATGCGTTCTTGAATGGAAACTTACAGGAAGAAGTATTCATGGATCCACCGCCTGGCTTTGAGAAACAGTTTGGTGGAAGAATCTGTAGATTAAAGAAGTCCTTATATGGACAAACAATCTCCACGTGCTTAGTTTGAAAAATTCTCGAAATCAGTAGAGAAGCAAGGGTATATTCAAGGGAAATCAAACCATACCATGTTTGTGAAACACATGAGTGAAGGTAAGATGGCAATCTTGATTGTGTATGCTAATGAAATAATTATTATGGGAAATGATGAAGCTGAAATAACACGATTGAAAGACGGTCTCGCTTTGGAATTTGAGATAAAAGACTTGGGATTCTTGAGATACTTCTCGCGGATGGAAATTTCTAGATCAAGAAAGGAATTTATGTGTTTCAAAGAAAATATGTTCTAGAGTTACTCAAGGAGACAGGAATAAGCGGATGTAGACCTAGTGATATACCCATGAACCCAAATCAAAAGTTAAATTCAGCAACCAAGGGAGCTTTCGTTGAGAAAGAAAGATATCACCGTTTTGTAGGGAACTCATATACTTGTCACATACAAGACCTGATATTACCTTTGAATTCAGTATGGTGAGCCAATTTTTGCACTCACACGAAGAACACATGTCTACAATATTTTGTGGTATTTTAAGGGCTCATGAAAGGGGTTATTGTTTCAAAAGCATAACCGGAGAGACATAGTGTAACACCCCGGAATTCATAATTCCACAAATGTAAAGATAAAAGTTTTGAGATTATCAATCATCTCTTATCTGTGCTGATCTGTTCTAGCTTAGGGCATGGTTGCGAGAGCTGTCCGATCGACCAGGCAAGCCCGATTCGCCTCATTTTAAATCTACTTCGTTTGGTCTGCACTTTCAGTTGTTTAAAATCAGAGTAGCACCGTTTTTGTAGTACTTTAATAAAACTTGTTTTCACTTAAATTGGCTTGAATTTTTTTATAAATACCTACACAAGCACCTATTCTATTCATTCACGAAAACTTTGAGTAAAAAGGAAAAATCTCTTGAAGAAGTAGTGCTCTCTGTAGAAATAAAACCAACCAAAGTTTTTAAAAGCTTTTCATGATAAGCGATGTTCGTTGTTCAAGCCGAATAGAACTCTGTTAATCATCGTCGTTGTAAAGACAAGTAAACTCTGTTTCTTGCTGTACTTTGGATAACATATATTGAATTCCTTCTTGCCTATGTATGCTGTTTTTAAAGGTTTGAGAACTGTTTTTAAAGTTTTACGTAGAGTTAAGTTTAAATGGTTTTCTTGAAAAAGTATTGAATTGCTGATATTTTGATTTAGAAAGGATGTTAGATTTGTTTTATCATGTTCGTTCCTGTTTCTTCCTGAGTTTTCTGGGATGTTCTTCAAAGTAGCTTACAAGTAGCTTAGAAGTAGCTTAGGTGTCTTGTTCAGTATCTTACAAATAGCTTACGTGTTCTTGTTTAAGGAATTTTCCTTAGATATTTTCTATTTCTTCAGACTAAAGAAATCTTCAATACTGGTAGTTGTTATTGAACTAAGTTCACAATCTGCTCATTTTTCTCCGAGCTGTTTTTTTTGTCGCGATCTGGTTGTCCAGCCAGGATGTGATCTGGTTTTCATTTCCATTCTGTTTGCAATATGGTTTCTTTATACAGTTGTTCACAACCTGATTGTGCGATCTGGGTTGACTTTATTGGATCCAATAGCCTCGAGTTGCTTTTCTGTTATGATCCAGCTTAGCACTCTGCTGATCATTCTCCGAGCTGGTCCATCTCATGTCCATTCTGGGCTGGTACAGTAACTTCAATTTTGATTCTTCGTTTCTTTAGCTTTGATTCGAAGGTATAACTTCAATCTATTCATAATTATACACATTACAAGAGATATTTAATCAGCTCAGAGCTCTGTTGCTCTTTAATTGTTTCTGTAGCCTGAACTCTCAGCAGCTTTCGAACATCAATAGGGGTTTTAAAGTAGCAAACCAGATAAGAAAACGATATGTTTCAGATCATAGAAATGCAGTTTATAGAAAATAAAGATTACAGAAAGTTTAAAAGAAGTTTATTTCAAAAGCTTTGTGACTTTTGACGAAATTCAGATGGTCAACAGAGCATGTGTGGTAATCGATCGACGGATCGTAGTGCCCTGCCAACAGAGTAAATATTAGTGCGTGTGGACGATGGTTGTGTGTCGTTGGGTCCCGCTCCACCTTGAACCAGTTAAGTTTGATCAAGCGAATGAGGACCTAAAGAAAGATTTTGTTCACACTTCATTTTAGAAAAGAAGAATACTTTTGGTTGTTATATAACTGAGTATCAAGAAAGATAAATTGCTTCTTTTACAGAGTACAATTTACAGTTTAATGTATTACAGTTTGCAGTTTTGATAGGATCGATTTTCGGGGTGTTCATGAGCTTTTCCACAACTCGTGTAGGCTCTCACACAGCCTAAGCACCAAACCCATATGTTACGTGAAATTTTAAAAAGTTATTTTGAAAATCAGCACTCAACCAGCAACCATATCGCACTTAAGCTGGTACCAGCTCGGAGCAGTGGTCCGAGATGGTCGCACGATCTAGTATGTTAAATCTCGAGCTGCAATAGCTCATGTTCTTGAAAGGTTTTGAGCACCAAGAGATAGATCAGGTATGATAAAAATCATGCAGAATTAAACCTGAACTACCCTCTGTAAATTGAAACATAAAAGCTGGTTTAAAACATGTATGCATGCAGATGCAGAAATATGTAAATGCAGTAATTAAAGAAAACAAATACTACGAATTTTTTTACGGAAGTTCGGAGCAAACACTCCTACATCTCCCCTTCTTCCACAATCCGGAAGGATTCCACTAGAAGGATTTGTTACAGCGAACCTTCGCTGCAACCCACTCCTACTACCCGCAGCCGCAAGAACTCCTAGAAACACCACTGCACACCAGCCTGCAAGCTGCACGTGTCTAACTCCACTTCTTTACTGCTTCAGTGAGAAAAGCTACAAGGACTTGTTTAACGTCTCTGTCCAAAGACTACAATGATTTTGTGTTTTTAATTCACTCATTTTTCTGTTCAGCTCAACTCTCGTATGTATGAGTGAATCGTGTGTGAGAAATATACATTATATGCTCATTCTCAAAATGTATTCTCACACACTGGGAAATTCTTCTATGAAAGCTGATTCTGTTTTCTTCCCTTATATTTTTGCTCATCTGTTTTCTGCTGTTTATAGCCTCTTGTGCAATTATTCCCGTTGGACACAAAGATGTAGCCGTTGAAAAGGCTTCTGAAAAGTTCTGTCAAAGTTGTACTTTGTATCCTTTATCAATTAATGCTTTGCAGGCTTTGTTGAGTTTTAGCTCTCTTCATTTAATGTGCTGCAACCTTTTCTCAAATTGAGCTCTGTCTTGATGTAGAAGTTGCAGCAAATTAGTTTGAACTTTGAGCTGGTTGCTGATCTCACACAGCTGGTCTCTACCAGCTGGTAGCTTCTTCATCACAATGTACTGCTTTTCAACACTGATCTGAACATGCTCTTGCTCCAAGCTGGTGAACCATCTTGGGTCTACTCTATGATTTGGTTATCCTTTGATGGACCAGCTCGGGCGTCCCCTCACTGTACGAGCTTGGATATCCTTCATTAGACCAGCTTGGGCGTCTCCTCACTGTTCCAGCTTCCTGTTGAGCTGATACATTTCTCTTCATCCAGCTCGCTTCTATCTTTGTACCAGCTCGCTTCCGATCTGCTTATTGCGCACTTAAAACAAATTGAGTAAAATAACAACAGGTTTTGTGTTAATCAAAATTAAGATTCTGATTTGTAAACACAGATCCAACAAATTTACTGCTCCAACTTCCCGTATATAGTTTAAAGTATTTTTTCATACCTATGTTGTCTTCTCTTGCTTTATCCAGATTTTCTTGTTGAGCCTCTAGGCTCACTAGTTTTCCTAAGTGTAGGTGATCAGGTTTAGAAGTTGCTAGTGGGCGCAGGCTGGATTAGATTAGAGGTGTTTATTGTGGAACCTGCATTTTCGTGCTGATATATATTTCTTAATTTGTTCAGCTTTGTATTGAGAGTTAACTGTTTGTATAGAATTTTGTTCGATTACTCCATGTATAACTCTCTGTATTTTGTACGAAACTAATTTGTGAAGTTTTTGAATATATCGCAAATTACAGCCTTGATTTGCTTTCTCACTAGATGCAAGCTGAAATTCCTAATCAATTGTACTTTAGTCCTAAGACTATTAAGTTAATTTCTTTTTATCTTCTACAATATTTGTGTCCTTTCAATTTGACCCCGTAAACTTTGGAAATTTCTATTTGAAAAATGTGGTCGTTATAGTTGGTATCAGAGCATGGTCCTTAGATAAACACTTCTTCTAGTCTGAGAGAGCCTACGTTAGCCGCTTCAGTTAAACTGTGAGTTTATTTGGGCTATGGTTCAGATATTGCAGGGAGAGAAAGGAGAGAAGATATGAATGCAGAGATAGTTCGGATAGCAATACACGTGTGATAGCAAGCATGGCTCCGTTGCTGGAGCAGCTAGTTCGCCAGACTAATCACGAGAATGGCCAATCTTCAAACAGAGGATTCAGTCACGAGAATCCTCGGGAGAAATTTTGAAGACAGAGGCCCAATGAATTTTCTGGAACCAGTGATACACTCGCAGCTGAGAGTTGGATCAAATCCTTAGAAGTTATATTCGAGTATTTGCAACTGGTTGATCTGGACAGAGCTAGATGCGTTATTTATATGCTACGGGATGAAGCAATGATTTGGTGGGAAGGTTCCAAATTATCCGTGGAGTTGAGCACACTTTCTTTGGAGGAATTCAAGAAAGTGTTTCATGTTTACAGTAGATATGCGCTCCGAACTGAAGCGTGAATTTATAACATTGAAGCAAGGAGAAATTCCATTGAGAGATTACATCCGAAAGTTTGAACAAGGATCTTATTTTGTACCCTTGATTGGGAAAGATGAAGGGGAAAAACTTGGTCATTTTGTTGACGAACTAAAGCCATCCTTGAAGCATGATGTAAGGCTATCTAAGCCTAAGTATTTCAGGTCAGCAGTAGACAAAGCTCTCTGATCTGAACAAGATTGGAAACAAATATAAGTGGAACGATAGCTGAAACAACAAGATTTTCAGCTCAAGAACCAGAGGCAAAACAAACGGTCCAACAACAACAAGCAGAGGCCTCAAGGTCAAAGACCTCCCCAACCCCAGCCAATCAGTGCAGTCCTTGCAGTTGGCAATAAATCGATGTGCCCAAAATGCCAAAGGAACCACGTTGGCCAGTGTATATTTTTCCCAAAGTGTGGCGTGCCTGATCATATCACCAAGGATTGTCAGCAATCAAAACAGCTCGTTCCCAGTATAGTGTATGTCATGACAACAGATTAGGCCAATTCCAGATACCATGGTGATCACAGGTGAAATCTTTATTGCTGGTATACCTTCTACAGCTTTAATATATTCAGGTGCCACCCATTCTTTTATAGTAGAGGCTTTTAGTAAGAGACTTTTACAAACCTGAATCACTGTCAATTGAATATAGTGTAACCATACCATCGGGGGAGAAACTGTTCACAAATAGAATATTTCGCAACTTAGAGCTGAAGTTGCAGGGGTGCGTCATGCGTTTGCATGTAATTGTGCTGCCTATGCCTGAATTTGATTTAGTTTTGGGTATGGATTGATTAACAAAATTTGGTATAATTATTGACTTTAAACTAAGAACAGTAGAAGTTAAGCCAACCCATGGAAAACAGTTCCTGTTTAAAGCCGCACTAGTTAAAAGAGTTGTTCGTCAAATTTCAGCTCTGAAAGCTCAAAGCTGCTTAAATAAAGGATGTTCAGGATTTCTGGCTAGTGTATCTTCCATAGTTGATGGTAGAAAGCCTAAGCTGTCAGAAGTAGAAGTAGTAAGAGAATTTCTTGAAGTGTTCTTAGATGATACCTCTGGTCTGCCTCCACATCGGGAACTCGACTTCACTATTGATTTAATGCCAGATGCATATCCTGTTTCCAAACCCCCATACAGACTCGCACCGTCTGAGATGAAAGAATTAAAAGAAAAAATTCAGGATCGAGAAGGGTTTCATTAGACCCAGTACATCACAGTGGGGAGAAGCTGTCCTGATTGTGAAGAAGAAAGATGGTAGAATGTGTTTGTGTATAGATTATAGAGAGCTGAATAAATTGATGGTTAAGAATAAGTATCCACTCCCTCGAATTGATGACGTATTCGATCAACTTCAAGTAGCAGCTATGTTTTCAAAGATCGACCTCCGATCTGGATATCACCAGCTTAAAGTGAAAGGTACAAACGTGTACAAGACGACCTGTAGAACACGCTATGGCCATTACAAATTTTTAGTGATGCCGTTTGGACTGAAAAATGCACCTTCAGTCTTCATGGACTTGATGAAGAGGGTATTCCAGCCTTTTCTAGATAAATTTGTAATCGTTTTCATAGACGACATTATCATTTACTCAAAGAGTAGAGAAGAGCATGTAGACTAGCTTAGGGTGATATTGCAGATTTTGAGAAATAAACAGCTCTTCGCTAAGTTCAGTAAATGTGAATTTTGGCTAGAAAAAGTTTCCTTTCTAGGTCATATAATCTCCAAGGAAGGAATAGAAGTGGACCCAGGGAAGGTAGAACCTGTTCGGGACTGGCCCGTGCCTAAGAACATTTCTGAGATTAGAAGTTTTCTAGGCTTAGCAGGTTATAACACACGATTTATCGAAGGTTTTTCTAAGATAGCCATCACATTAATCTCCTTAACTAAGAAGAATGTTAAATATGCGTGGAACCTTGAGTGTCAATCCAGTTTTGAGAGATTAAAACAAGCTCTAATAGAAGCTACTGTGCTGACGATGCCAAATGAACAAGGAGGCTATGTTCTGTACACCGATGCATCCAAATTGGGTTTAGGTGTAGTGTTGATGAAAAATTGTAGGGTGATTGCCTATGCTTCTAAACCATTGAAAACCCATGAGAAAAACTAGCCAACTCACGATCTAGATCTGGCAGCTGTAGTGTTTGCACTTAAGATTTGGAGACATTATCTCTGTGGAGAAAAATGTGAAATCTTCACTGATCATAAGAGCCTTAAGTACTTCTTTACCCATAAGGAACTGAATATGAGACAAAGAAGATGGTTAGAATTGGTAAAGGATTATGACTATACTATTAGCTATCATCCCGGAAAGGCTAATGTAGTAGCAGTTGTGTTGAGTAGGAGATCAGTGGAATTAGCTCAACTGTCAGTTCAGAGACACTTGGCCATGGAAATAGAAAACTTGGAGCTAGAAATAGTAAGCCAGAGGAATGTTGCTGGACTAGCTGTGCTTATCATCCAATCCACATTGAAGGATCAGATTAGAGAAGGGCAATTAAGAGATGACCTGCTGCTGATACGAAATAATCAAGATGAGCGGAGGTGGAAATCTTTATACTACAACATAGGGGATCGTGAGACACCAGGATAGGTTATGGGTGCCGAAAGCTGATAACTTGCGATCTAAAAATTAAGAATGAAGCTCATAACACACCGTACTCAGTTCGTCCAGGAGGAACAAAGATGTATAAAGATTTGCAAAAGCTATATTGGTGGCCAAGAATGAAACACAATATTTCCAGATTCCTTTCAAAATGCTTAACATGTCAACAAGTGAAGGAAGAACACCAAAGACCAGTAGGCATGTTAAAGCCGCTTCCCATACCAGAATGGAAATGGGAAAACATTGCTATGGACTTTGTAGTGGGATTATCCAGAACATTACATGGGTTCAATTCAATTTGGATCATAGTGGACAGATTGACAAAGTTAGCTCATTTCTTACCTGTTAAGACAACTTTCGATTTGAACAAGCACGCAGAGCTGTATGTAAAGGAAATAGTGAGACTTCAAGGTATTCCAATATCAATCGTTTCAGATAGAGATCCGAGATTTACATCCAGATTCTGGAAAGGTTAACATCAAGATTTGGGAACTAAACTAACGTTTAGTAAAGCTTTCCATCCCCACCTGATGGTCAATCGGAAAGAGTAATTCAGACACTTGAATATCTGCTACGAGCTTGTGCTATCGACTTCACAGAAAGCTGGGATTACAAATTACCGTTGATAGAGTTCTCATATAACAACAGATACCAAGATTCTATAGAGATGGCCCCTTACAAAAAGCACTTTATGGGAGGAAATGTAGATCACCAAATCATTGTGATGATATTGGTGAAAGAGTAGAAATAGGACCAGATCTGGTTGAACAAACTACTGTAGTTATCAGTAAAATATGTGAACGGATGAGAACAACACAGAGTAGACAGAATAGTTACGCTGAAAATCATCGTTGAGAGTTGACATTTGAAGTTGGAGATCATGTATTTCTGATGGTAGCACCCATGAAAGGGATAATGAGATTTGGAAGAAAAGGTAAGCTGAGCCCAAGATTTATTGGTCCATTCGAGATCTTAGAAAGAGTTGGGACTCTACCTTTCAATTAGCACTACCTCCAGCCCAATCAGTCGTGCATAATGTGTTTCATATATCAGCGTTATGAAAGTATGTTCCTAATCCAGCTCATGTGTTGAGCTATGAGCCGATGCAGATTATGCCTAATCTAGATTATGAAGAAGAGCCAATGAGGATTCTTCTTAGAGAAAACAGAATACTGCGGAATCGAAGTATTCCAATGATCAAAGTTCAGTGTACAAACCTGTGAGGCTCTCTGCTCACAGTTAATCTTCTAATCTCATCTTATGGTCGTTTAATTAGAGTCTAATTTAAACTTCGAATTTAAGTGGTGAAATCTGGAAACACACATTTTTTTTAAGTTGGTCCCAAAAGTTGGTCCTTGGTAATAATACAGCACTATGTTTGTGCTACAAGAACTATTTATTTATAAATGGAGCAAACCCATACAATAGCTATTACATGCTGCGTTGCTAATACAAAAGCTGACTAGCAGTAGCAAAACCAGATTTCATGCTAACGCTAACTATATCAAGGCTATGCTAACAGCATATCTCTATGAGTTCTTCTTCATTGTAGCTCCTCATCTAGGTAGCCAGCTCTCACTACCCATGCCCAACTCAATTCAGCTCTCGCCTACCTGTTGTCATGCACACACACAAAACAAAACAACAGCCGGATAACTCCGGTGAGAATCATCTCAGTATAATCAACAATCTATCGAAGTTAACTCCAACTTCGAAAATCAGGTCATATCAGTCCTGGGCATTAGAATCAATTCATATTCTCTTCGTGTGATGCAATTTCATGCAAATATAAAAGATCCACTACATGTGATGGATCGACACATAAAACTCCAGTTCTAAATCAAGAACAGAAACTACAGAGTATGTGATTTCATCGAGATAACTCAAGAAATATCATTCATGAGTAATCTAATCCCTGACTCTCACTGTCAAATTATACCTTCGTTAATCTTCTTCTAATATTGCTTCGGTTTTCTTGAAATTGTTCCCAGTAACTCACAGAGTCAAATCCTGAAGTCTGTAGCAAGAGTTACAAGGATCTCGAATTCAATCCTATTTATAGACAACGGTCTCTGCTTTTCTGCAGCATTTCCAATGTGTTCCATTCGAATTCCACATGTCATGCTGAGTATTTATTTATCAATATAGGATAAACTCCCACCGCTTCGAAACCCAGCTTCTTCGATCAGTGCTTATAGTTTATCAACTGTTCTTTGTGATTCAAAGCAATTTCGCGACTGGTTCTAACAATTCTCACGACTGGAAGCAGTAGCTATATTCAGTTGTTGAAATATCCAGTCACAACAAAACCAGCTTTCACAACCAACCAGTCGCAACATAACCAGCTTTTACAATCAGCTGCATAACTAAGAATAACAACCAGTCGCTGGTTTTCAATATCAAAATGACGATGTACCAACTACCCCAAACGACGTCGCAACATACCAACAGCTGATTTCAGACCTCTACTGAAAGAACTCACTGCTGGTTACACTAACTAATTCAAACGGTGTCGCATCGTGATTCCTGTTTCATATATCAAAACGACGTCGCGTGTTCCCAAAACTGGTTGAACCAGCAGATACAACAAACTCTTGACTGGTTTCAATTCCAAAAGCTGGAAAATCAGTCGTTGCATCAAAACGCTGCGTTTCAACTAAATCAAACGACATCGCATGACTGACGTCATCAAATCTGGTTGCCCACTCTCTCGCACAACCAGCTGCAAGATACAGTAGAGTTGACTAGCGTTGACGTCTGGAAATAGAATTACGCGCATCGACTGGTTCTCTTAACGCTATCAAAACGATACCGTTTCATTCTATGCACGTAACCACACCCGCAACGCACCAGACTTCATTAAAACGGTAGCGTTTTAACCTCTATAAAACGGTGTCGCTTCTTACCAACGACTGGTTCTCCAAACAACCAGCTGGTCATCTAGTCGCAAGCCAATTTCACACTATGCAACGACTGGAATTCTATATTAAGTAAATCTTCACTTAATGATCTCGGGCATTACATTTCTCCCCTCTAAAATCTAAGTTCGTCCTCGAACTCATCAGCAGTCTCTATATATACACAAGAACAACGAAATGCGTGAAATGCGGAAATCGGAATAAGAGCTAACCTCGTTGGAAAAGATAAGGAAATCGTTGTTTCATATCTTCCTCAACTTCCCATGTAGCTTCTTCTACTCCATGTCGATTCCATTGAATTTTCACTAATGGAATAATCTTTGTTCGGAGCTGTTTTTCTTTTCGATCAAGAATCTGTATCGGCTGTTCAAAATAGCTCAAAGTCTCGTCGAGTTCAGCTTCTTCAGTAGGAATAACATGAGATACATCAGGTAGATATTTTCTTAACATTGATACATGAAAGACATCATGTATACCAGCCAACGATGGAGGAAAGGCAAGTCGATAAGCGAGATCGCCTATCTTTTTAAGAATTTCATAAGGATCAATGAATCTTGGAGACAATTTTCCACGTTTACCAAATCTGATTGTACCTCTAAAAGGAGAAATTTTCAAAAATACTCTGTCCCCTGTTTCAAAACTCAAAGGCCTACGTCTGGTATTAGCATATCTCGCCTGTCTTTGTTGCGCTATTCTCATTCTCTGCTGAATCAACTTCACTTTCTCAGTCATTTCTCTAATCAAATCTGGTCCCAATTCAGGTACCTCCGATACATCATCCCAATATAATGGTGAACAAAATTTCCTTCCATACAACGCTTCAAACGGAGCCATTTTGTCAGGCCCCGTGCTAATTACTAGCAATTAACACGTAATAAGCGCAAAAACACGGAAGCTTAAAATCAGGGCTTAAAAATTTTTCGAAATACAATGGGCCTGAACTTCAAATCATACATTCAAAATATCGATAATCAAAATATAAGTTAACTCCAACTCATGCAATCAGATAACAACATACATCAAATCCAAGACCGATCCCCAATACATAAAAACACGAGGCATCCCCCGGTTCAATACATATCATAATTATAACTGGGACTCAGGGACGAGGGGATCGACCAGCTGAACTTCCACTCGGTCCAGCTTGGTTACCTGTAGTTCCTGCAAATGGGCAACACAGACCCAACCAAAAACAAAAGCAAGAAACAAGTACGAGGTCAAGCCTCAGTACGAAGAGCTATCAAAACAGCTAAACATGCAACATGGTATAATCAATGCTATGAATGCATGAGGGCTATCAAGAAATCGGAAAGCTAGACCAGTCTATCAACTGGCAACTCAAATCAAGCCTCTATACCACGCACAGCCAATCAGCCGGTGGAAATCATCGGTCCGTGATCATCGGGGCCCGTCAGCCCATCACTGTTAGAGTAGATGCCCAACTAGCCAACTTGTGGTGTGTGGGTTTTATTGACTCTTGTACAAACGATCTTTATATATGATATTCACATTCTTTTATATGGCATTCTTTACTTTCATTATGTGTGTAATGATTTACAATTGTGTTGAGTAAAGACCTAGAATACACTAAAGCGTATGTTAGATGTGATAGTGGGTATGACGGCTATCATGAAACACATCTAATAGTCGCTGTGTATTCTGAACATGTTCCTAGTCGATTGGGCCGTCAAAATGAGAATAAGGCCGCCCGAGTTCGAGACTAGTATCTGCGATGCAAAGTACCATGTTTCATTGGTAGGGAACATTGTGATGTTCTGAGCATGCAGATAGATAGTGACCCGGTGATCTATCGAACTACCATCCTTCGGACTTTCCAAGTGGTTACCATTTGTCGAGTGGA
>KV017413.1:152115-165050 GCA_001598015.1 Dorcoceras hygrometricum
AATGTCGCCAAATCTTCAGGGCAAACACTATCGCAGCCAACTCCAAATCGTGAACAGGGTATCTCATCTCGTGAGGCTTCAACTGTCGAGACGCATAGGCAATTCAGTACCCATTCTGCATCAGAACACTTCCTAAACCATTGAGAGAAGCATCGGAGCACACCACGAATCCTCCGGATCCAGACGGTAGAGCCAACACAGGAGCAGTAGTCAACTTCTCCTTCAACGTCTGAAAACTGTTCTCGCACTCATCAGTCCACTCAAATCTCTTATCCTTCTGAGTCAACTGAGCCAGAGGCTTAGCTATCTAAGAGAACTTCTCGATAAAATGCCTATAATAGCCAACCAAAACCAAGAAACTACGGATCTCAGAAACATTCCTAGGTTTCTCCCAGTTAAGAACTGCTTCGACCTTAGTCGGATCTACTGAAATCCCATGTGCTGAAATCACATGACCCAAAAAGATAATTCTGTCCAGCCAAAATTCACACTTGCTGAACTTAGCGTAGAGATGCGAGTCTCTCAATCTCTGCAACACCAGTCTAAGATGCTCCTTATGCTCTCTCAAGCTCCTCGAATAAATCAGGATGTCATCAATGAAGACGATCACGAACCGATCAATATACTCGCTGAAGACGTGATTCATCAAATCCATAAAGACAGCGGGGGCATTCGTCAACCCAAACGGCATGACAAGAAACTCATAATGCCCATATCTAGTCCGGAATGCTGTCTTCGCCACGTCAGCGTCTCTAATCCGCAACTGGTGATAACCAGAGCGCAAATCAATCTTTGAGTACACGACCGATCCCTGCAACTGATCGAACAAGTCATCAATCCTCGGAAAATGATACTTGTTCTTCACTGTCGCTTTATTCAACTGTCTGAAATCCACACACATCCTCATGGATCCATCCTTCTTCTTCACGAAAAGAACTGGAGCTCCCCAAGGCGACATGCTCGGCCTGATGAAGCCTTTTTCCAAGAGGTCTCTCAACTGATCCTTTAGCTCTCTCAACTCTGCTGGCGCCAACCGATACGGAGCTCTAGAAATCGGGGCGGTACCGGGCACCAACTCGATACTGAAGTCGATCTCACGCCTCGGAGGGAATCCAGGAATCTCATCTGGAAACACGTCGAGAAACTCTCGGACGATTGGGATATCACTCAACTCCAATCGTTGCTCTTGGGAACTATCAAGCGCGTAGATCATGAATCCAGCATTTCCTAGCGATAGCAGGCTAAACATCTCCATGGCGGAAACTAGCGGAATCTTCTGACGCGAATCAGCACCGTAGAACTCCCACTTCTCACCCGAATCAGGGCGAAATCTCACCACACCATGGAAGCAATCAACCGTAGCCTTATAGCTAGACAACACATCCATTCCCAAGATACAATCAAAATATCTAATCCCCAAAACAATCAGATTTGAGACCAAAACATGCTCATCAAATCTAATCAGACAATCAATCACTACCTCTCGGGACCAAAGACTCACACCAGCAGGAGTAGACACAGATACGACATCACACAATGGGGATGAACTCAACCCATGCTCAAACACAAACAACTCAGATATGAAAGAGTGTGATGTACCAGTGTCAAAAAGAACTCTCGCAGGATAATCAAATATAAAGCATGTACCTCCAATCACCATGCCAGGCGTCTCCTCAGCCTGCTCTCTGTTCAAAGCATTCGCCTGAGCTTGCTGGGGAATCTGAAACTGAGGTCGGGAAGGTCCTCCAAACCTAGACGGCTCACGAGACTGAAATCCTGATCGCTGGGACTGAGCGAAAGACTGCTGTCGCTGCGAAGAACCACCAGCGGAACCCTGCTGCGACTGTCCAGAAGACCGCCCTCCTATCGAAGGACACGCCCTAGCGAAATGTCCCGGCTGACCACAAAGATGGCAAAGTCCTCTAACTCCACGACACTGTGAAGTCTCATGTCTCCCTCCGCACTGCCCACAAAATCCGCCGCCAGAACCACTGCCTGAACCGCTACCAGAACCAGAACTCACGGAACCAGAGGAACTCGAATGGCCCTTCTTCTTGAATTGCTTTCCTTGAGGTCGGAACTGCTGGCGACTCGAATGCTGTGACCCCTGAGGAGACTGATACGACTGCGATGCTGCCTACACTGGCTGAGAAGCACGTCCAGTCATCTGCTGCACCGGAGCTTCGGGATCCATCAAACTCCTCAATATCAACTGCATTGTTCACAGCTTCCATAAAGGTCGCCGGGGACCCAGACAACACCATCCGGTAAAGATCAGGTCTCAAGCCCTTCAAGAATTTGTTCCTCTTCGTCCGCTCTTGGTTCGCTACATGTGGCATGTACACCAAAAGCGCAGAAAACTGCCTCGCATACTCGGCCACTCGCATGCTACCCTGCTTGAGGTTGTCGAACTCTCGCTCTCGGCTGGCGAAGTAGGACTCCGGGGTATATTCCTGACGGAACGCCTCACAGAAACTCTCCCAGGTGATCACCGCCCCACTATCACGAAGCATCCTAGAAGTACCTCTCCACCAGCGCTGCGCGTCATCTCGCAACTGCAGCACTGCCAACTTCAGTCTCTTTTCCGGAGCGTACTCCAAGGTATCGAATAACTCCTCCATCTGGACCAGCCAAGCCTCAACTCTCGCACCACCCTCAGTAGTAGCAAATTTCGGAGAGTTTGTACGCTGAAATCGATCTAAAACTAGTTCCATCTCACTTATCCTTCGAGTCACATCATCCACCCGATGAACATCCTCATCACTATCTGGAGCCCTAGACCCCTCCACGGAACGTCTAGATCTACCTCTTCCGGCGGCATCTACACAAGTCTATAGGTAAGGCTAACAACAGATATAACATCAATGCAGATAATACTCACATAAGTCACAGAGTCAATCAACAATCAAATCAAAACTCTGTGCCTAGACTTGAGTGTGATCAAAAGAAATCGAGCTTATCCCAGTTTAAGCTCTGATACCAAAAATGTCAGGCCCCGTGCTAATTACTCACAATTAACACATAATAAATGCATAAACACGGAAGCTAAAATCAGGGCTTAAAAATTTTTCGAAATCATTTGGGCCTGAACGTACAAACATACATTCAAAATATCGATAATCAAAATATAAGTTAACTCCAACTTATACAAACCAGATAACAATAAATCTCAAGTCTAATATAAATCCCCAATACATAGAAACAAGGGGCATTCCTCGGTTCAGTACATAATAAAAGTAGACTGGGACTCAAGATAACGGGGATCGACCAGCTGTACCACTACTCTGTCCAGCCTGGCTACCTGAAGATCCTGCAAATGGGCAACACAGACCCAAGACACAAAAGCAGGAAAACAAAATACGAGGTCAAGCCTCAGTACGAAGAGCTATCAAAACAGCTAAACATACAACATGCTATAAATCGATGTCATGAATGCATGAAGGCTACCAAAGAATCGGATAGCTAGACCAGTCCATCAACTGGCAAATCACATCAAGCCTCTATACCACGCACAACCAATTAGCCGGTGGAAATCATCGGTCCGTGATAATCGGGGCCCGTCAGCCCATCACAGCTCGGTGGTAGACACTCGAATCCGATAGTCACCACTCCCATGATAGCGTTGGAATTTTTGGGCACGACTCATCAGTCGACCAGTCAACGTGGCACCCAATCAGGTCATCAAATCAATCTGTCAAGGCTCAATATGTATGCATGTTTGCCAATCAATATCAATGCTCAATGCATACAATGCACAATACGTAAAGCAGAACATATATCAATCAAATCAACATTTCAGTTTCACGTAAGAAACAGCAGCAAGTATCACAACATCACTCATAGCATGTTCACGCCTAAGCTGCTAAGGGCTGCTCAATTCGTACCTTCCTGCTCAAATATACCTCAAAGCAACACAGCAAGATACGGCCTGCACAATTCTGATTCCCACAAAGCGTAGCACTCAACAATCGAAACCTGGAAGCATACGCATAACATATTTCAAGGAATGGCTAACACAAATTCACGGCCAACTCTCAACAAGACTCACGGCCAACAACCAAATCTCACGGCTGGAATTTCACATACACAAACCAGCCTTCAATCCTATCCAAACAACTTAACAGGAAGCTTAAAACAAGGTTAGGAACAATATTCCACAACAGGAATCGAAAGCTACCTGCACGCACCACACACAGTCGCAAAATCAGTAGCTTCGCGTTCTCGTTCTAGCTCACTACAGCCTCCAAAAGTGGTATGGAAATAAATATCTCTTCAAGAGGTTTCCAACGCTACCTCAAACATGAAAAACGGTGGCCGGAATCAACGGGAAATCCCCGGAGAAGCTATCGATAAACAGTAACCCGAGGGTTTGGAAAGGAACAAAAGTCGGGAGGAAAATAATTGCTAAGTATGGAGTCTGCTTCAATAATTGGAGGCCACGCTTCTTATCTATACGCGAGAGAAATCAGCTAAAATATCCATCGACAAAAACAGATTTCAAGCCTTCTCAACGCAACACAACAACAGATCCCATAAGCAGCGCTCAATTCGCTAAACAACGCTCAACAGATCTCTCTCACACAAACAGATCCCTCCAATAAGCGCTAACTAAAACGACAGCATATAGGTAAAAATAGATCTCACAATCAACGCTAAGGATCAAAACTACGACGTTCTAATAAAACAGATCTCAGCGCTAAACCACAACGCTTGCGCATTAAACTAAACGACGTCGTATCTCAAAACAGATCTCTCCTCAAAAATACAACGCTAGCGCTCAAAACAGACGTCAACTCTACATGTTGACCAATACGAGAAATCTGCTTACGTCACACACTAGCGCTACCAGATCTCTACACGCGAACATCTTCCCGCGCTCAAACAACGAAACCAGCTCTCTCCTAAGAACACGCTAACGAACCAGCGATCACTTGAACCAGCTTTCTCAAAACTCAACCAGATCTCACCGATGCCGAACAGATTTCACCTCAAAACAGATTTCTTCGAAAATTCAGATTTCAACTCAAAATTTCCGAAATTTCCAGAATTGTTCTAAATGTGATTTCCGACCCGAAAATGAAAACGAAACTTCCAAAATTCCTCAAATACTCAATTAATTCAACAATTAATCCTTTAATTAAATTTCCAGGTCTCACATTTCCAATGATTTCTTCATCGAAGTAGCTCACAAGTAGCTTATTCGATCTTTTACAAAAATTTCGTAAGATATATTGATTTCTTTAGAAGAAGGTAACCGTGATAATTCATGTTTATCCACACGGTTAAGTATGAAGTCTGGTTCTTATACCATCGCTGTTTCTATGGTGAACAGATTTCTAAGAGTAGAAGTCTGTTTATGTGTTATGTAAATTCAGATTCCTCCTTTTGTATGACATCTGAAGTTAGTTATTTCATTTTGTTGACCGTTGACATCTGGTGGGAACAGTCTCATTTGGTGACATCTGGTTTACTCCTTTAGTTGTGTTGAAATCTGGTGACGTCATACATAAGTTGCGTTGACATCTGGTTGACCAACTGAAAGCTGGTTTGTTTCTTCTTCGTTGAGATACAACAAGTTTATTCAGATTTCTACTGTTCACTTAAAACAGATTTCATTCTTTACTTCTTCAATACTTCTTCGATTGAGACAAAAAGCATAGATTTGGAATCCTTATTCAATTCCGAATCATTTCAAGAGATTTATTCGATTCAATTAATCAGATTCAAGTAGTATTTTTGTTCAGTTTTCATTTTAGCAAGCTTTACAGAGAAATCCTTTACTGTTCCAGAACATCATTCTACAAAAGAAAACCAGTAAGCGCACAAAGAGAAAGAAAACAGATTTCACAAAAGAAAGAAAGATCAGAAGGTTTTAAGAAATGTTTTAAGTTATGACAACCAAAAAGGGTCCCCAGAAGGATCAGGATTATGGTTGACGAACTGTATACCCCTTCAAAACCCAAGGAAGGATCAGGATTATGGATCGACGGATCTATATACCCCTTCAACAATGCGCAATAGTGCTAAGACTGATATCAGGAGTTTGATCAAACGAAATGGACCAAATGTTTAAAGTTTTGTCATAATTTCAGAAAGGAAATGAAGAGCACAAGTGTGATTTTAATCACAGCTCTAACGTATGTTTAAAGAAAATTTTTTCAGAATTGATTCATGTTTTATGTTTTCATTTACTTTCAAACTTCACAGTTATGTACTACGCTTGCTTATTCTTAAGCGTATTTAAAGTTTCAGACTCCAGTATGTATCAGCTAGTGAACGATTGTATGATTTGCTTTCGTTATTTCCAGACTTTACCTGCTGGGCCTTTGGCTCACTAGTTTTCTTTGAGTGCAGGTAATGAGCAGTTAGGAGCTGGAGGGGAATGAATAGAAAGGAAGGGAGTGTTTATCGTGGACACCAGACTTCAGCGTTTTTCTTTCCGTTCCAGATTTCATGTTTTGAACTATATAGTAATGTACAAAACCTTTTGCCGTTGTATATACTATGTCAGATTTCTAGTTCATTTATTGTATAGAAATCTGTCCAGACTTCACGTTGAAGAAATATAGCCAGTTTGTTTCATGTTATCAGATTTCTCTTTTCCGTGCCTTTCATTATAGTATTTGATTCTTATTTACGTTGAGAGTTCGAATGATATTCATATTTCATTCCAAAGAATTAGTAGCGACCAAAGTATTTAGATGTTTAAAATTTTTACGACTTACAATTGAACCCCAAAACTTTTAAATTTTTCTAAGAAAAGTACGGGTCGTTACAGTTGGTATCAAAGCATGGTCCTTGAGATAAACACACTTCCAGTCTGGGCAGATCTCTCCAGCCACTTCTAAATTGTGAGTTTTAATTCATGTTCTAGCATATAGTAATCTCTCATAATAGAATTGTGGTGTATTTGGGCTACCCTTTACAGATATGTCAGGACGAGGTAGAGGAAGAAGAAGTTATATAGAAGGGGACAATGAATCTGAGGGTTTAAACCCTGTCCTCAGCAGCATGGCTCAACTATTAGAACAACTAGTTGATCAAACCTCTAATGGGAATGGTCATTCGTCGAGTAGAATTATTAACAGAGAAGATCCCCAGGAGAAGTTTAGGAGACAGCGCCCCCAAGAATTTTCTGGCACTACTGATCCCCTGGTGGCAGAAAGCTGGATTAAATCCATGGAAGTGATATTTGATTATCTGCACCTAACAGAACTCGAGAGGCCCTGGTGTGCAATTTATATGTTGAGGGGAGATGCGATGATGTGGTGGGAAGGAGCCAAGCTAACGGTGGATTTGGAAATTCTTACCTGGGAAGAATTTAAGAGAGTCTTCTTTGAGCAATACTTTACTGTTGATGTTAGAGAACAGTTACAGAGTGAATTCTTAACTCTGAAGCAGGAAGGAATGGCAATGCGTGATTATATCCGCAAGTTTGAGAGGGGATGCTATTTTGTTCCACTGATAGAGACAAATGCAGATGCCAAGCTTCGCCATTTCATCAATGGGTTGAAGCCCATGATCAAACATGATGTTAGGTTGGCAGAGCCTACAGATTACAGAGCAGCTGTTAATAAGCTTTACGAGCAGAGCAAGACTGGAAAGAAATCGATGATGAGAGGCAATTGAAGAGGCAAGCTTTCCAGAAAAATGATAAAAGGAAATTCAAGAAACAAAACAATCAAAAAGGATCGCAAGGGAAAGGACCAATTGCTGTACAACCCATCTCTGCTGTTCCAAATACAGGGAATAGACAGACATGTCCTACTTGCAAGAAGAATCATAAGGGGCAGTGTCTTCAGGGACAAAATGTATGTTATACTTGCGGTAAACCAGGCCACATGTCGAGAAATTGTCCCCAGAAACAACAACAACTTATTACCAGCAGGGCATACGTGATGACTACTGAAGAAGCTCCAGCAGATACCACCTTAGTGACGGGTATAATTTTTGTTGATAACATGTCTACTATAGCTTTGTTAGATTCTGGTGCAACTCATTCGTTTGTATCGGAAACCAACGGGATCTTCGATCGCGAATCCTGGCCGTAGAAGTCCCACTTCTCGCCAGACAAAAGCCTAAAGCGCACAATACCATGGAAGCAGTCCACGGAGGCCCTATAGTTGGACAGCACATCCATTCCAACTATGCAATCGAAATCCCAAAGCATCAAACGGATCAAGTTCGCTAACAGGACATGCTCACCAAACCGCAACACACCATCCAACAAAACCTCCTGGGAGAACAAGCTCACACCACCAGGGGTAGAAACAGAAACAGCATCGTGCAAAGGAATGGTACACAGACCATGCTCAACAACAAACGAATCAGAAATAAACGAATGCGATGCACCGGTATCAAACAACACACGAGCAGGAAAGTCAAAGATAAGACATGTACCTCCAATCACTCGGCTCGGTGTCTCCTTGGCCTGCTCCCTCGTGATAGCGTTAACCTGGGCATGCTGGGGTCCTGGGAAGAAAGGCTGAGACTACTGCCCAAAGCGCGAAGGGCCAGGCTGTTGAAACGGTCTAAACGGAGTCTCACCCATACGAGGCTGCTGAAACTGTTGAAACTACTAAGAACGGCCCCTAGACTGACCTCCACGACCCTGAGGCTGGGCCACGATCTGCTGTGATCCAGCTGACAGACACACTCTCGCAAAATGCCCGTACTGACCACAAAGGTTGCAGGAGCCCTGCATACCTACACACTGCGTGGAAGGATGCTTTTGTTAGAGTAGATGCCCAACTAGACAACTTGCGGCGTGTGGGTTTTTATTGACTCTTGTATATGACAGTCTTTATATATGTTATTCGCATTTCTTTATGGAGTTATTTATTTTAATTATGTCATATGATGTTAAAAATTGTGTTGGATAAAGACCTAGAATGCACCATAGTGTATGTTAGATGTGATAGTGGATATGATGGCTATCATGAAACACATCTAATAGTCACTGTGCATTCTGAATTCGTTCCTAGTCGATTGGACCGTCAAAATGAGGATAAGGCTGCCCGAGCTTGAGACTAGCATCTGCGATGTGAAGTACCATGTTTCATTGGTAGGGAACATTGTGATGTTCTGAGCATGCAGATGGATAGTGACCTGGTGATCTATCGAACTACCCTCGTTCGAACTTTTCAAGTGGTTACCATTTGTCGAGTGGATAAGTCCGAGGTCTTGGTTGTACTGATTAGTCCTCACTACTCGAAACGTCATTGAGACTCTACATGATAGACGCCTCACTTTGACCCATTTACCAACTCACTTGGGGTCACTAGGTGGCGGGATTGGGTGAGGTCCCGATGCATGTAGGATTCGATGCTTCGTTGTCGAGGATTCACCGCTCGCTCTCATGCGTAGATATCCTATGCTATCTGAGGGGATAATAGTGTATAAATCTCTGGCTAGAGTGCTGGATGTGTTTTAGGTAAATGAGTTTGCCTAGTAACACTCGTGATGTCACTATTCGATCTCCAAGATGTATGCATAGCTATCGGATCTCTAGCGACTCTCGATTTACCAATGGTCGTTGATCTGATCGGGATATATGTGTTGAAAGGACCGTACTGTACGCTAACCATGACCAACTGGTTCTTGCAGGCACTATCAGTGATACCTAGGGGATCATGACGCGATGTTGCTAGGCGCTTTACCATGATCCGTTGGGCAAGTCCGAAATTGTGATTTCGGAGTCACAATGGTTGTGGGCCCACGGCTAGCTGTATCCCTGAACCATTGAGGGTCACACAAGTACTGGATTCATGATTCCCGCACGAAAACTGAGCTCAATGCGTTGATCATAGGAGGAGTATTTTAGGGAGTGCGACTTCCTAAAAGTCAACAGGGGTCAAATTGCGATTTCCCAAAGTTGAGGGGCATAACTGTCATTTTGGTCTAGGTGGTCTGAAAAATTGTTTTCTCATCATAATAGTCAGTTTTTGAAACTGAGTCGATCGATCCAATCTGATCGTCGATCGGAGTTATGATGAAGCCACGGTGATGCGGTTGAACCGAATATTCATATATTGGACTGGGCCCGCCCCAGGTCCATTGGGCCGGTTCAAGCCCATCACTTATTTAATTAGACCTAGGGCTACCATGAGACACACACAAGATACAACCTAGCTCTCATAGCTGCCCACCCTCTCCCACACGCCTCACGCCGCCGCCGACCGCCCATCGCTGCCGCCCGCCGCCGTCGTCGCCCGGTTTTTCGCGTGATCTGACTTGTTTTGATCACCGCGATGAGGAGAATCCGTTCGTGCTAAAATCCATCAGATCTTCTAGTGCAGATTGACGGAGGAAGATTGTTTTTGGTCGTGGACCTGATTGACGATCTACCGCCGCCTACCGTATGAAGTTTCGGTTTCCTCGTGAAACTGGTCGGAGCCAGGCGCCTAGACGCCAGCAAGGTAGCAATTCGATAAAAGCCCTATGAATGTTAATTGATTTTTGAATGTATTGAACGTTTCTCGGGGCAACTTTTAATTTCCGCTGCGCCCCCGGGAAGTGGGATCCGGATCCACCACCGTATGCCAACAGTGGTATCAGAGCCAAGGCTCGGATCCTTCAATACATGTTTGTGCCTTATTGCATCAGATTTCGATTTTTCAAAAATCAAAACAAAAAAAAAAAAATTTTTTTTGTCGCCGTTACTGTAGCAGCCGCACGCAGGCACTGTAGCGGCCGCACGTAGGGACTGTAGCGGCCGAACGCAGGGACTGTAGCGGCCGAAGGCAGGTACTGTAGAGGCCGCACGTAGGCACTGTAGCGGCCGCACGTAGGGACTGTAGCGGCCGCACGCAGGGACTGTTGCGGCCGGACGCCGGGAACGAAAAATAAAATGCGATTTTGTAATTAAAATATGATTTTGTGGGTAAATAATTTGATTATTTAAATTTATGCATATTAATTAGATTGATTGCATGTTTGGGATGATCGCGAGCCGTGTCCAATGTGTTAGGTGTATGCTTTAGGTTTTGCGATTTCGGTTGTATTTAATATCATTGATTATCATATTTAAAGTGGGTCTGTTTGTGGCCTGTTCCCACCCCTACAAATTTGTATCCCTTACTTGTCATGGAAATTTAAATGTAAATTACTAGATTTAGTGGGAGGACAATGTGAAGACGGTGGACATGATGATCAAAGATATTGAAGACCGAATATCTGTAAAATCGGAAGCAATTGTAATAGGATTGCATTGCATATTGCATTTCACCTAGGACTGGACCTAGGTCCATGACTGGCAACCACGGACCGCATAGCTCTCGCGATCGATCATCCCAAAGTTATTTATATATTTGATATATGTTGAATCCGCATGTTTTTAAATTGTGATTTAAAATTGCATGAGACCAAATTTTCGAAAATAAAATCCCTCGTTTTAAATACGATTTAAAACTAATATCAAGATTAAAAATTTATTCTATAAACTAAAGGGAATTTAAATCTGTTTAATACCCCTACCTTCCATCAACAATGGGTGTACGCCGATACTACCCGCATACATGGCCCGGGTCATATTATTGAGGGGGTTATGTATGCCGGAAAGCTGTCCATGCCATTGACAATTGTTGTGAGTCGGTTGGAACTCCTTTTAACGTTGGCTCATATTATTGGGGACGTTAAGGGGACCGTCCTTCACGACTCAACATTGATGGGTCATCTTGACACGTGATAGTAAACGGCGTCATATTATTGGGCCCTTACTGGACGTGAGGTGAATACATGGAGGTTGCACTGGTTGCAATTGGACTCTACCTTTTGAGGGTCATGGTTGGCTGATATTATTCGGGACCATGATCGCTTGATTGGGCTCCGTGTACCCACTAAGGAAACTTGCTTTCCAGATTTCATTAGAGAGTGATGAAATCGTTAAAATAGTGGAAGGGTAATTCATAAAACTAAATGACCTTGTTTTATGTCTTAGCGTTTTTCATATATAGTTAGTAATGAATGTCTGTTTTTCATTTCAGTATTACTGCTTACAAAATTTCTTCGATCAAAAACCCACTCGCTGCTATACTGGATAGCAACAAGTTCACCGGTCTAAACTACCAAGACTGGCTTCGAAACCTCAACATTGTGTTGGCTTCGAAGAAACTTCTTTATACGATAGAGAAGAGCCCTCCGAAGGAAGCCCCTGCCGATATCAGCCCTGAGGAGCTGGTTACGCTTAAACAATGGTGGGATGATGAGCTTAAGACTCGATGCTATGTGATGTCATCGATGTCCAACAAAATGCAACGACGTTTTGAGAAGACGAAGTATGCTGCTGACATACTCTTTCATCTCAAGGAACTGTATGGGGAGAACTCTCGACATGAGAGGTTCACCGCTGTCAAGGAGCTTATGATGAGCCGCATGCGGGATGGGACTTCGGTCCGCGAGCATGGGGTTCGTATGATTGGGCTCGTTGAAAAGATGGCGGGCCTTGATATCACACTTCCACACGAGCTGTCTGTGGATGTGCTTCTCCTCTCACTACCCGCTGCATTCGACCCCTTTGTGGTCAACTTCAACATGAACAAGCTGGCAGCCACCCTCGAAGAGGTGGTTAACATGCTGGTCGTGTTTGAGGGGACCATAAAGAAGGACAAGCCCGTCCTCCTCATGGGCTCTTCTTCCTCTGCGATGAAGGGGCCTAGACGCAAGGTTAACAAGCGTTCTGCCCCTGCGAAGGAGGAAAAGCCCACCAAGAAGCCCAAGGCAAAGGCTTCCAAGCCAAACAAGTCCGAGGATGTTTGCCACCACTGCCACAAGCCTGGGCATTGGAGGAGGAACTGCAAGGAGTACCTCGAGCAGTTGCGAACTGCAAAAGGTATGTTCTATATCGAAATAAATATGTCTCTTAATTCGAATTCTTGGGTACTTGATACCGGATGTGGATCTCATATCTGCAATGATTTGCAGGTGATGACAAGAAG
>KV017428.1:7072-18153 GCA_001598015.1 Dorcoceras hygrometricum
CTCTCCGTACTGGGGTTTGACCCCATGTCCCTCTGGGGCTTGGTTTGTTTCCTTGTTTGTGTTGTTTTCAGGAAACCCAGGTTTTACAGCTGTTCGTGGCTTTAACCCAGCTGGTGGTGCCCCAGGAGGTGGTTAGCGTGTCCCAGTTGCGTATAGCATATATATATATATATGTATCAATTAGCCAGGGGGATGCCCTGCGCTTCGTTATTGTGTCCCGTAGTTTGAGTCTGATACATGTTGTCGTTGGATGTTGTTATGCTATACTGTTTCTGTTGTGGTTGGATTTTAAACTGGGTTCGTATTTTGAGTATTCTTGTATTTCAAATTATATGTTTTAAACCGTCAGGCCTAAACGCAAAAATTTTACCCGCTTTTTGATAAGCTTCCGCATATGTTTGTATGTTTTACTCTGTTTAGAGCACGAGGCCTGACAGCTCATGAGTTGAAAGTACTAATGACGGGACAAATTAGAATAGAAAACAATGTTATAGAAATATCTTAATACAATTGATGCGAAACAACTGGGAAACAAATCTGAAACGAGGTGTCTAATACAACTGCAATCACAAAAGAGATAAGGTCTGCAACAGTAGGAAACGCTGGTTCCTCGATAAACACACTTCCCGAAACTGATTTAGCTCGCATCTTCCAGCTCTCACTGAACAACACTACCTGTACCCATGGAAGCTAGTGAGCCTAGGGGCTCAGCAAGTAATTCTTGAATAACAAATACACACAGTACAGGCATGAAAATAGCTTTAATTGAAAGCTGAAAGCTGCAAACAGATATGTTCCAAAATCGAACAAACGAATAAGCTGGATCTGGAAGCTGGAAAACTGAGATAACAATACTGATCTTGTTAAATTCACTTAAAAGCATTTTAAACATAAACTGGGCATGCATAAAAGCACAGAAAATTTTAAACATAAGCTCTTTCGTAAACATTAGCTATGGGAGAAAATCAGATCCCATCATTATTTTCTTGATTCATGACTTATGGCTCGGAAATTCTTCATTAGGCCCTTTTTTGCACTTAATCACATGACTACTGAATTCAGTATCTAGCATATAGCTCAATATGAAGGGGCAATCTCCATCCAGACAACTGCTCACCTTACTCATATGAAAGGGCATCTAACACACAGTCAGTTGCTCACCTTTCCCATATGAAAGGGCATCTAACACACAGTCAGTTGCTCACCTTTCCCATATCGACCGTCTGTTATCTTTGCCATAATTCTTAGAGTCTGAATATTTTGCTGCTAAAAAAAATGCTCTTTAAACTGCTTTTTCTTGGATCTGAATCATCTCATAGAAAACAACCATGGTTCGCTACTTAAAACTATTTTGACATTTAAAAGCTTACTGGGCATACAGCGGAACTCAAAATAAGAAACTTAGAACAACGCAGGCTATAGGAACGAAGAACATATAGCCGAACTACTGAGGAACAATGACATAAGATCTGATATAATCAGAAACGGATTCGTATTATACCTTTGAAAGAAAAGAATTAAGCTTAGAATTAAGGAATTCGTCCAGAATGGACTAAGCTGGATTCAACTCAGAGACATAACATAAGCTTAATGATAGGAAATCAGATCTCTCACAAGAAACAGATCTCTCGAGAAAAATAGACTTCTCGGGAAAACAGATCCCTCGGAAAAAACAGACTTCTCTTGGAAACAACGAACAGAGCTCATGACAGACCTCTCTGGAAAAACAGATCTCTATGAAAAACTAACCTCTCTGCGAAACAGATCTCTCTGAAAATAGACCTCTCTGCGAAACAAATCTCTCTGAAAAACAGACCTCTCTGCGAAACAGATCTCTCTGAAAACAGACCTCTCTGCGAAACAGATCTCTCTGAAAACAGACTTCACGAAGAAAATAGATTTTGCGAACGAAACAGATTTCACGAAAGAAACATATTTCACTTATGAAACAGACTTCGCGATGAAAACAAATTTATGGTTATAGGAAACACTATCGCTGTCATGGGAACGGATGCCTACTGTTCACATGTTACTACTGTTTGGGAATTCAGACGTTGCTAAGCGATGGTACTGCTGGCGCAAAACGGATGTCAACGAAATTTGAACAATCAGCTAAATACAAACAAATGCAACAACTGATGGTGAACAAATGCAACAGCTGATGGTGAACAAATGCAACAGCTGATGGTGAACAATTGCAACAGCTGATGGTTACAGGAACTCAGCTGTTGAGACAATCAGCTCGAGAAAATAAGCAAGTCGCAAAGAAAACTGAAACAACTCTGGGATCAAACTATGAACTGAAATGATGGAGATGATCCTAAAAGAGAAGAATATCAACAGAATACTAAGACCATCTTGGAGAAGTTCGAGTAGACTGGCTAAGCTTACCAGACCAGAACAATGCTCTAATTGAACAAACTCAGCTTATCAACTCATAATCTCATCCTTAACCGCCCAGCACGGAGCTGAAAGCAGCTGGGAGAAATTCGAACAAACAAGCTGAAATTACCAACTCAGAACAGAGCTCTAGCCAGACCAGCTCTACCTGTCATCTGAGAACCTCAATCCTAAGCTTAACCAGCGCGACATACTTACTGGTTCACTTGGAATTCTACTTGAAACCATAATTGTACATCCCAGCAGTTTTTAAAGAAACAACATCAGCTTCAAATTCTATCACTTGAAAATTGAACTTGATCGCAGCGCATACATTTAATAAACCAGCACTTTTAAACAGAAACTGTAAACTTGGAGAAACTGAAAATTTCAAGCACACAAGATGAAAGGAACATATTATGCTTCCAGGGATACATCAAAGAAAAGAAAGTACTTGCCTGAAAAGAAATAGCGGCTGAACAGAACACCCCGACTGGAATTCCCCACGAGCACCGACGACGCACTTAGAGAATTTTAGAGAAACTGTGTTTTATTGTTTGCTCAAATGAAGTGCTTCACCGTAATTTAAGAGAGCTCCAATAATGGAAGTGGTAGGTGAAAAGAGGTATGGGCATTCGTACGTGAAATCATTTCTTTTGAAAGCTATTTTCCCATACCTAATAATATATATTTAAAAGAAAATAATTCTTTAATATAAATCATTTGAAAACAAATATTTTAAAACATTTTAAAACTCAAATCGTGCTCGGGTTAATTCCATCCGGAATACTCTTGAACCGCGATCCTAAACTGAAATCTGAAATTCAACACAGATGCAAATTAATGTGCTGAGGATGCGAAAATCGCAGATTAACCCTTCGAATCAAAATAAAATAATATGTGGTCTTAGGGATTTTCTGGGCGTTACAATTAGAGTGTCCCAGTTAGCATATAGCATATTTTGTATCAGTACTATTAGCCGGGGGTTGTCCTGTGCTTTGTAGTAGATGTTGTTTGGTACTTGATATGTTAATGTTGTACTGTTGTACTGAATTGTGTTGTTAAATTGGGATACTTTAAGTATTGTTGTATTTTAAATTATATATTTTAATCTTCAGGCCAAAGCGAAAATTTTAAGCCACTTTTGTTTGCTTCGCTATTGTTTCGAGTGGTTTGACTCTGTGTTGTGCACGAGGCCTGACAATGGCTTTTGATTTTCATGCAGCTTGCTTAGAGAAACAGAAGACTGGGTCCAGGAGCTCATTACCAGATTTAACCTCTCGTTTTCAGATTCGATCTCACATGATCTTAATCTCAAAGATTCATTCTCAGTCTTTAGCTTACTCAACTCGATTTGTAAACTGTCAGTTTCACCAAGTTGAACAGTACTTGGTTATGCTGAACTATTTTACAAATCCATGTTTTCAGCTTTGACTTCCTCGAATGTCTGAGAAAGCTTCTTGTACTCATGGACCATTTCATTTAGTGCAGTGATTAGGTCCTCCCGTGTAAATTCAGTATTTGAGAAATCGAATACCTCGTAGTCTGAAGATTTGTTAGACATTAGGCAATGAACTTCCTCTTGTTCACTGTCTCTTGAAGAGGAGGTGCTTGATGAGGAGTCGGAATCTGAGTCCGCCCAGCTTTTGTTGCTTTCTTCTGCAACCAGCACTTTTCTATCATTCTTTCGATTGGTCCTTTTGTCAGATCTTGTCCTCATCCTTCTTTCCTTTGATCTTTACTTGGATCTTTCGTCCTTCTTCTCATCCCTTTTGGGTCTGTCCTCCTTTGGCCTGTTACAGTCAGCAGCAAAATGACCTGGACGACCACAATTGTTACAGTTCATATCAGTGGATAATTTTTCAGATTTGTTAGCATTATTATAAGAAAAAGAAGGGTTATAAGATTTTCTCATGAATTTCCCAAACTTCTTGACGAAGAGGGACATTGCATCATTGCTGAGTTGTTCGGCAGATTTGATCGGTGAGCTTTGTTCATATGTCGTTGTCGCTAGAGCTTTGGTTGGTCGTGAAGTTGACGGCGCCTCAGATCTGGTCTCCAATTCAAACTCGTATGCTTTAAGATTTGCAAAGAGATCATGTAGTTTGAGCTTGTTGAGATCCTTAGACTCGTTCATGGCCATCGTCTTAACATCCCACTCCCTGGGTAATGCTCTCATCACTTTCAGCGCCAACTCCCGATTGCTGTATTCTTTTCCCAGACTGGTTAGCTCAATCACCACAACACTAAAACGCTCATCAAACTCCTCCTTGGTTTCTCCCTCACGCATCTTGATTGACTCATACTTCTACTGGGCCACAGCGAGTTTGTTCTCCTTGGTTTCATCATTTCCCTCAAAGATTTGAATTAGTTTCTCCCAAATCTCCTTCGCTGTGGCACCGGTTTTGATTTTGCTGAACATGCTTTTATCCAGCGTCTTATACAGAATATCTCTGGCCACATTGTACAAGTTAGCTTTCTTTTTATCCTCGTTAGTATACTCATGTCTCCTCTTTTCTACATACTCAGGTGCACCATCAGATGCCGCGAATGCTATGTTGATCTTCATTATTTTCATTGGTCCATCGGTAATAACCGACCACATATCATCATCTTGCGCTTCCAAGTGAGCTTGCATTCTTATCTTCCAATCATCATAATCTTCCTTCGAAAACATTGGAATCTTGTTATGCGAGGTAGACATATTGAAATATATAAAAAGTAAACAACAAAATGTTCAATAATTGAGATGCGCAGGCTCTGATACCAATTGATAGGATCAATATGGATCGAAAACAGCCTTAAGAGTTCAGAAGGGGGGGGGGTGAATGAACTCTTAGTATTTTAAATTTTCGAAACCTTTAAAAGTAATTTTACAAGCGCCTTGCTTAACTCAGTCTGAGTTACCAGATCTGAGGTATCTCAGTTCGAAACCTGATTTCTTGACTAACAATAAATGTGCGGAAGAATTTGATCAACCAGTGAACAGTGTGAATGTAAATGCGATACTGTAAAGTAAAAGTGCAAGGTTCAGAATTTGTTTATGGAAGTTCGGATATCGAATCTACGTCTCCCCTTCTTCCTTTTCAGGAAGGTTCCACTAGAATAAATTTGATGTACACAGCTTCTGTCTACACCCAGTCACCGAGCTACGCTCCAAGTGAACTCCTAGATATCACCAACACACACAGACGTAGCTGTTGTTTACAACTAGCTTGGTTTTTTCAAACGGCTTCACATAGCACGTTTGTTACAGACTCAAATTTGAATAATACAATGAAGTACAAAATAATGAGTGATGTAAATCTTCTGGTTCTTATATCAACAAGAACTGTTTACAAAGGCAAACCAGAAGATAACTCGAAGGTTAAGAACTATGAAGGTTGAACTTGAATGTTCTTCGAGTTGTAGCACTGGACATAGAATATTTTTGCAAAGAATAGTTCCAGTGACTATTTTAGAGCTTTTTGAATGAACGTAATGAATCACTGATAGCGTAGAGTAGCTAAAGAGAGAGCTTCTTCATTTGAATTCATCAACCTTTTATACTCTTTGTCTTCAACGGTCATTAAATGTAGCCAGTAGAGATAAGCTCTTTTGCATATCTTCTTCGTATCATATCATTTAATGCTCCATTAATGCCAAGAAAAAGGTAAACTGCGCTAGTTAGGGATAAATTTACTTATATGCCAAAGCGGGTAATCATCGTATCAAGCATTCTGCGCACTGTGCAATTTTACCCAAAATAGCTCTGATCTTGTCTCCTTAATTCCAGCCTTTTATACGATTAAACTTTGACCGTTGATTCTCTCTAAATAATTCTTTGATAACTTCTGAAGAGAATCGAAGATCACACTTGAATATGCTTGGAATTTAGTCATATCTGACTGCTTAGAGAATCTGCAAGAGTACTGTATTCAAATCTGAATTGCCCTCGAATCTGATGTACATTAAACATTCTGTAACCACTTCTGAAATACTGAGATCTGAAGTAGCTAGAGTGGAATCTGTTTATACTCTCAAATCTGAAAAATACCACTTAAGTCAATATAACGGAATCTGTCACTAAGGCCTCTGAATCAAGTCTGAATAAACTTTGCTTTACAACAGATCTCTTACTATTGCTTCTGAATTAAGTCTGAAAAGACCTCAAGTCTGAATAACTGTCCCGAATACTCAACTGATTCAAATAACCAAATCTGATTCGAAAGAATCAACCCGATAACATAAATATGAATATCTGAATACTTAACTCTGCTCAGTTCTGATTACTTCCCGAAAAGTCAACTCAGATGTTAACGCTTAACTCATAACTCAAGAAACTTAGAAATCTTCAATCCTTTTGTATGACGTCACGAAATCTGAAATCCTCAACACACTTGGATGACGTCACGAAATCTGAAATCCTCAATACACTTGTAAGACGTCACGAAATCTGAAATCCTCAATACACTTGTATGACGTCACGAAATATGAAATCCTCTACGAAAGCTTAAGATCAGTTCTTAGTCTTATTTTGTTATCACCAAAACTGTTTAAATTTTATCTTAACAGAGAAGTCAAATCTGTATCCAGGGGATGCTGAGAGATACTAGCAAGAACGGCAGGATCTGGATGAGCGGACTCAGAACTAGAAGAGCTCGAATCTGAAAGAATCATATGTACATCTGTACCTCTGCGAAAAACACCAACAAAATCTGTGGCATCTACGGCGACATCTATCACTGTACTTACTGCTACTATATCTCGACAAAAATTGTGTGATCCAACTGGTTGCAAGATACCGACTGTAGAAAATACAACGGCTATACAAACATCAGCCCATTGTTTGTGAATAACTTTGAAAAGTTCACTCACGGGGGCAAGAGTATCATCGAATTGCCTTTGTGGCGACAATTCTATCGTGAGAGAGACAGGGCGCTTGGCAGGCGCTTCCATAAGTCATTGGCTTCTTGAATAACCCAAGACCCATCAACCATGATTTTGGTTCGAAGCCAGCACAGAGACCTGGTGGAAGTATTTGATCATGCAATCACTGCACCACAATCTCTGGTTTCTCCCTCAAACAGTCTTGAACTACAAATGCGTTCCCACGTCAGCCCATGAATCCTCATCTGTGTTTGTAGTGTCTCCGCTGCAAAAATATGAGCACTAGAGAGCAAAGCAATGATCTGAAGATCAGTTGATGTCGAGGGCAGACCAGCTTGAAAGTGTTTGCGATGGGATTCCAAGAATTTCCTCAGAAGCATCTCTCTGTATTTGGCAATTGTAAACTCCCGCCGCCTCACAGCTGTCTCTAATGAATCCGTCTCTGCCCATGCTAAAAACTGCTTTTCTTTGACAATAATATCTTTTACTAACTCAAGATCTACTAACTTGCTTAAACTGAAGGAATGAAAAAATGAAACAACATCTGCTATTACCTTCTCACGAAGCTGTACAAGGAAGTCCATATCTGCACATATCAAACTGAACAGTTCCCGGGCCGGTGCCCTTTTATTGTATCCTCAACAAGAGGCGCCTTCCCCTTGTCTGCTGTACCAATTCGAGGAATATTGGCCTTGTACCAGTCACCTTCGTGGACTTTTGGAATCTCAATGCTACGTGAGAATTTAATTCTGGTAATCTCTGCGGCTGTTACTGAAGGCAACATCAATTCTGCTGGAATCTGTTTCGAAATATCTTCAAGGGACATTAACTCTTCATCAGATGTGGTAGAGACAGTGAGTTCCAGACCCTTGCTCATGGACCCTGTGTCCTCAGATTCTGTCATGGTTGCAACATCCTTAGCCAAATTCAATTCCTCAATATCCACTGGTTCAATATCTGTCTCCTCTGTTTCTGCAGACTCAATTATCTTACTTGGTTGCTTAAACCCAGACATGTCTTCATCCTCCCAAAATTTCAAAGGTTCTTGAAGAAGCTATTTCGGTGCAGTAAAAGATGCCATTTTCCTAGCAATTTCATTTTCAGCTCCATCAAGATTATCATCGTCATCATTGACAGCACCCGAGCGCTCTGTATCCTCAAATACTATACCGTCAGATCTGGTTGATGATGGTTCCTCCATATCCGTTTCCATCTGCGCTGTTTCAGTAATAACTGTATCAATAATTTTATCCACATCATCAGCAGTTTTCTGGTCCCTCTGGTGCTCTACAACATCCACCACAGCTGGTTCTTGCTCAACAATTTCATCATCAGAACCTGCTGGCAACTTCAACCTCCTCTTTGTTGCTTTGTGTTTAAGAGCAGTAAGGGTATCCGCTGATATCATTTGGATAGGAACAGCTTCTTGCGCTACTGTCACAAGCGCCAATTTTTTATCGGCCGGACTATCTTTCGTCGTTGTCCTCTTCCTTTAATGGTCGGTGTTCCATCAGTAGAAGCAGGTCTCTTCTTAGACACTGCCTTCTTTTTCTCTGCAGGTTTCGCCACCACTGGCTCATCATCATCAACATATATATTTTTTGTTTTTGGCAAGATACGTGCCAACAGTCTTTGCGGTAAGAATCTTCAGAGGTGGAAACTCTTTTGATTCACCCAGTTCCAATCCTGGGGCATTTTTCAACAATACAAATATCTGCACCGCATTGCACCTGGCTTGCCTCGTCTCTGGAGTCACCATATCCTTTAAAATTTAAACAACAACCTTCCCCAGTTTATAGGCACGCCCCCATAAATATCATTCATCATTAGAAACCTCTCATTAGTCACGGCATCAAAAGACCCAGCCTTCACAGTGACGGACTTTGCCAGAATATCATTCAGCAGCCTAAACTCAGACACCATTTCCCTCTTCTTACAGGATGTACTAATCAATTTACCACTATAAGAGAAGGCACGCCTTGCTTCAAGAATAAGATCCTCAGACACTTCATGCAAATCAGTCAGACCCTCCATCGGTAGCTCAAAAGTGCTACAAAACAGTTCTTCTGAAATAGCCACCGGTTTTCCTTGTACCGTACTTACAACTATACCATCCCTGACAGAGGCATTGTGAAGGAATTCCACCAGAGCAGCTTCAAATAAGGATGAGGAGCATCCCAGAAATCCACTGAGGCCAGATGCCACCAGGGCTTCGAACATTGAGACCATTCCTTCGTGGTCCATACCTAGAACTGAGGCGAAGTAAACTTGCACGGTGTTGTTGATAAAATCAGAGGTCATTTATGATAGGATGAAAAGCGATGAAGATGCCGAACGATGGATTCTCTGCGAAGGTAAGCAAGGGAAAAACAAGAGCACAAGATAGAAAGGAAGTAAATTTCGCAAGTAAGGGTTAGAAAGAATAAATCGCCGTAATATAACTAGAGAAAGTAAATCGGAAAATGAAACGGTTCACATTACCATGTATATGTGACATTTCGTATGATGAAAACACGTGTCAATCATCCGATGGCGTGATAAGGATTTTGGAAAGATTTTCGAAATAATTTTTGACAAGATTTGAAAAGATCTTTGAAAATCATTTTGATTTTTAACCGCGAGGGTGTAAAATGGTAAAATAAAAACAAACGCCATTTTATAAATTACGTCACAGCCTTAAAGCTTTATATTTCAGCAGGGGGTACCAAATCTGACCACTTATAAGCATCAGTTGTATATGCGCCAAATCTGAGTAGGTTCAAATTTCACGCATTCAACTGACTCAATGCTTATCAATTCAGATCTGATGTTCCCCTTGAATCTGAGGTCCTTCCAAGTCTGAGAGTGTATCAAATCTGACGAGTCCCGTTCCCCCTGAACAACAGACTCGGATCTGAGAAACACATAAGCTATTCAACCGTAATTGTTAGCACATGGGAAAATCAAGGCAGTTCTAAGAGACGAAGAATATTTCTGAAATAGGAGAACTTAGCGTCTGGTAGAGGATTTGTGAAGATGTTGGCTACTTGCTGAGCAGTCGACACATACTTCAGCCGGACGTTCTTTTTTAGCACATGATCTCTTATGAAGTGATGCCTGATGTCGATATGCTTTGTTCTAGAGTGCAACACTGTATTTTGAGTGATCGCGATTGCACTGGTGTTGTCACAGAGAATAGGTGCTTCAGAAGCATCAATGCCATAGTCCTTTATGTTAGAGTATATGCCCAACTAGCCAACTTGTGGCGTGTGGGTTTATAGACTCTTGTATGAAACAATCTTTATATATGATATTCGCATTTATTTATATGGCATTCTTTACTTTCATTGTGTTGTTTTTAACAATTGTGTTGAGTAAAGACCTAGAATGCACTAAAGTGTATGTTAGATGTGATAGTGGGTATGACGGCTATCATGAAACACATCTAATAGTCATTGTGTATTCTGAACATGTTCCTAGTCGATTGGGCCGTCAAAATGAGGATAAGGCCGCCCGAGCTCGAGACTAGTATCTGCGATGTGAAGTACCATGTTTCATTGGTAGGGAACATTGTGATGTTCTGAGCATGCAGATAGATAGTGACCTGGTGATCTATCGTTCTACCCTCGTTCGGACTTTCCAAGTGGTTACCATTTGTCGAGTGGATAAGTCCGAGGTCTTGGTTGTACTGATTAGTCCTCATGACTCGAAACGTCATTGAGACTCTACATGATAGTCGTCTCACTTTGACTCGTTTTCCGACTCACTTGGGGTCATCAGGCGGCGGGATTGGGTGAGACCCCGATGCATGTAGGAGTCGATGCATCGTTGTTGAGGATTCACCGCTCGCAGAT
>KV017428.1:18289-43026 GCA_001598015.1 Dorcoceras hygrometricum
AATTGTGATTCCGGAGCCACAATGGTTGTGGGCCCACGGCTAGCTGTATCCCTGAACCATTGAGGGTCACACAAGTACTGGATTCGAAATTCCCGCACGGATACTCTGCTCAATGTGTTGAGCATGAGGAGAGGATTTTGGGGAGTGCGACTTCCTAAAAGTCAACAGGGGTCAAATCGGGATCTCCCGATGTTGAAGGGAAAAACGGTCATTTTGCACTGGGGTTCTGAAAAATGGTTTTTCAGATCATAGTATTCAGTTTTGGAAACTGAGTCGATCCGTCCGATCTGATCGGTGATCGGAGTTACGATGAAGTCTCGGTGATGGAGATGAACCGAATGTTCATCCGTTGGAGCCGGGCCAGTTGGGCCGGATCCAAATCCATCACCAAGTCTATTTAATATAGACTTAGCTTAATTAACTCAATACACTAACACTTGATGCAAATCAAACCCTAAACCTAGAACTAAAGCCGCCGCCCCTCTCATCTCTAAACAAGCCGCCGCCGCCGCCGCCGCCGCTTCGAGTCGTCGGAATTTGTTCCGGCCAACTTGACGAGGAGAATCCATCCGTGCCGATCTCGTCAGGCCTTCTAGTGCAGGCTGATGAAGGAGTCTCGTATCCAGTCGTGGACCTGATTGACGTAGTCTACCGCAATCTACCGTGAAGTGCCGGTTTCCTCGAGAAACTGGTCGGATCCAGGCACGAGTTGCCAGCAAGGTAGTCATCAAAACACCCTATGAATGTCATAGTTTGCATGTTTGTATCTAATTGTATTGATCGTCTCCCGGCAATTTTTGTTCTTCCGCTGCCTCGTCGGGAGGCGTGATCCGGATCCGCCGCGGTTCCCCAACAGTGGTATCAGAGCCAAGGTTTTTGGATCTGATCAATACGATATTTCCATATTGTATCTAACATCTCGATTTTTCAGAAACGAAATCAAGAATCACCACCACGCCACCGCACCGCCGCATGCGGCGGGGCCAACATGCGCGCGCGAGCGCGCGCGCAGCCGCGCGATAGCTTGCGCACTCATTGTGCACGGCTGCCGACTCATGGCTGCTGCTTTGCGTGCGATTGTCGCACGTGGCCGGCCGATGATCACGCGTCGTTGCACGCCGCTGGGCGTGAAGGAGATGTGCGCTGGTCGCGCATCACGGCCAGTCAATGGCCGCCTTTTGCTTCGGGTGGTGGCCAACGCTGGCCGATGCGATGTTGGGCGCCGCTGCTCGCGATGGGCGATTGTCGTGCGCTGCCTTGCGCACGGTTGCGCCACTGGCTGGCGCAACCACTGGCCGACGCCCACTTACTGGACGCGCAACTGGTTGCGCGGTGATGCGCTGCCGTGCGTCGCGCTTGGCGCGACGATTGCGCGGCTGCCGCACGCAAAATTCGTGGTGGCGCCGCCGCCGCCGGCCGCCGCTCCGGCGAAGCTCCGGAAATGTCGTGACGGCTGAATTCTTCAAGGGTTTGGTTCGGGCCTGTCCCGGGCAACCCGTGAAGTTTTCGGGCCAATATTCGATATCAGGCCCGTTTTGGTCGATTTTGAAATTTTGAGATTTTTTGGCCTAAAATTGTTTTCAGCCCAATATGATATAATTAAAATTAGCAAAATGTGATTTTAATTATAAAATATGATTTTATAATGAAATATGATTTTGTTGTTTAAAATTTGATTTTATCGACAAAATACGATTTTATTATAAAATGCGATTTTATGAGTAAAATATGATTTTGCGATAAATAATTAGATTATTTATATTTATGCATGTTAATTAGATTATCTGCATGATTGGGATTATCGAGAGTCGTGCCCAATTTGTTAGGTGTATGCGATAGGTTTTTGTGATTCGGTTTGTAAATATTTTGATTATCATTTAAGTGGGTCCTGTTTGTGGCCCGTTCCCACCCCGTTGATAAACTGTATCCCTTGTATGTCATGGTAAAGTTAATTAGATTAATTGCATGATTGGGGTGATCGAGAGCCGTGCCCAATGTGTTAGGTGTATGCAATAGGTTTTATTTGATTTCGGTTTTAATATATTTGATTATCATTTAAAGTGGGCCTGTTTGTGGCCCGTTCCCACCCCTTTATAAATGTATCCCTTATTTGTCATAGTTTATTTAAATGTAAATTACTAGATTTAGTGGGAGGACATCCGAAGACGGTGGACAATGGCGATCAAGATATTGAAGACCGAAGATCTGCAAAACCGGAAAGCTTTGTACTAGGATTGCATTGCATATTGCATTACCCCTAGTATTGGATCCAGGTCCGTGATTGGAAACCACGGACCGCATAGCTCTCGGGATCGATCATCCCAATGTTTCTTTATATATGTTTATATATAGTTTAGTTGAATCCGCATGTTGCATGTTTTAAATTTGATTTAAAATAAATGCATGAGACCAAAGTTTTTCAAAATAAAATCCCTCGTTTTAAATACGATTTAAAACTAATATCAAGATAAAAGTTTATTTGATAAACTAAAGGGTATTTAAAATTGTTTAAATTTCCCTACCTTCCATCAACAATGGGTGTACGTCGATGCTACCCGTATACATGGCCCGGCTCATATTATTGAGGGGGTCATGTATGCCGGAAAGCTGTCCACGCCATTGACAATTGTTGTGAGTCAGTGGGAACTCCTTTTAACGTTGGCTCATATTATTGGGGACGTTAAGGGGACCGTCCTTCACGACTCAACATTGATGGGTAATCTTGACACGTGATAGTAAACGGCGTCATATTATTGGGCCCTTACTGGACGTGAGGTGAATACATGGAGGTTGCACCGGTTGCAATCGGAAACTACCTTTTGGGGGTCATGGATGACTGATATTATTCGGGTCCATGATCGCTTGATTGGGCTCCGTGTACCCACTAAAGAAACCTGTTTTCTCGATTTCATTAGAGGGTGGTGAAATCGTTAAAATAGTGGGAGGGTAATTCATAAAACTTAACGACCATGTTTTATGTCTTAGCTTATATCTTATATAGTTAAGTAATGCATGTCTGTTTTCTTTTCAGTATAACTGCTATAATTATTGGGGACGTTAAGGGGACCGTCCTTCACGACTCAACATTGATGGGTCATCTTGACACGTGATAGTAAACGGCGTCATATTATTGGGCCCTTACTGGACGTGAGGTGAATACATGGAGGTTGCACCGGCTGCAATCTGAAACTACCTTTTGGGGGTCATGGATGACTGATATTATTCGGGTCCATGATCGCTTGATTGGGCTCCGTGTACCCACTAAAGAAACCTGTTTTCTCGATTTCATTAGAGGGTGGTGAAATCGTTAAAATAGTGGGAGGGTAATTCATAAAACATAACGACCATGTTTTATGTCTTAGCGATTATTTTTATATAGTTAGTAATGTATGTCAGCTTTCCTTTTCAGTATTACTGCTTATAAAATGGTTTCGATGAAAAACCCGCTCGCTGCTATACTGGATAGCAACAGGTTCACCAGTCTGAACTACCAAGACTGGCTCCGCAACCTCAATCTTGTATTGGCTTCGGAGAAACTTCTTTATGCGATAGAGAAGAGTCCTCCGAAGGAAGCCCCTACCGATATCAGCCCTGAGGAGCTGATAACGCTTAAACAATGGTGGGACGACGAGGTTAAAGCTCGGTACTATGTGATGGCATCGATGTCCAATGAAATGCAATGACGTTTTGAGAAGACGAAGTATGCTGCTGACATATTTTTTCATCTCAAAGAGCTGTACGGGAATAACTCTCGACACGAGAGGTTCACGGCTGTCAAGGAGCTTATGACGAGCCGCATGCGCGATGGGACTTCGGTCCGCGAGCATGGGGTTCGTATGATTGGGCTCGTTGAAAAACTGTCGGGCCTTGATATCGCACTTCCACACGAGCTGTCGGTGGATGTACTTCTCCTCTCGCTACCCGCTGCATTTGACCCCTTTGTGGTCAACTTCAACATGAACAAGCTGGCAGCCACCCTTGAAGAGGTGGTTAACATGCTTGTAGTGTTTGAAGGGACCATAAAGAAGGACAAACCTATCCTCCTTCTGGGCTCTTCTTCCTCTGCGAAGAAGGGGCCCAGACGCAAGAGCAAGAAGCGTTCTGCTCCTGCGAAGGAGGAAAAGTCCGCCAAGAAGCCAAAGCCAAAGGCTTCCAAACCAAACAAGTCCGAGGATGTTTGCCACCACTGCCACAAGGCTGGGCATTGGAGGAGGAACTGCAAGGAGTACCTCGAGCAGTTGCGAACTGCGAAAGGTATGTTCATATTGAAATAAATATGTCTCTTAATTCGACTTCTTGGGTACTTGATACCGGATGTGGATCTCATATCTGCAATGATTTGCAGGTGATGACAAGAAGCCGACGTCTTAGAGAGGGTGAGACCCACTTGAGGATTGGCAATGGAGCAAGAGTTACTGCAGTAGCTATAGGAGATGTATTTCTGTTTCTATGCTTGATAGTGATGGATATTCTTGTATGTTTGCTAATTCTATTTGCAATATTTACAAGAATGAATGTTTAATTGGAATTGGGGAACGCGAAAACGATTTATACACCTTAAAATTAAAAGACGTTCCAACTCGCGATGTCGAAGCACATACAACAACGATTAAACGGAAACACGATAAATTGAACCCAGCACAACTTTGGCACGCTAGGCTAGGACATGTTTCTCTAAGTAGGATGAACAAGTTAGTTAGGAGTGACATGTTTGATATGTCAGACATTAACTCCCTACCGACCTGTGAATCTTGTCTTAAGGGAAAGATGACCAAGCAACCCTTCAAGGGCAAGGGTGAGCATGCTCAAGGCCTATTGGATTTGATCCACACTGATGTGTGCGGCCCGTTTAGTATTGGTACTAAATACCGTCACACATACTTCATCACCTTTACCGACGATTACTCTAGGTATGGATACTTGTACTTGATGAAGTACAAGTCTGAATCCTTTGAAAGGTTCAAAGAATTCAAGGTTGAAGTAGAAAATCAATTAGGCAAAAGTATTAAAGCACTTCGATCCGATCGAGGTGGTGAATACTTGAGTGCTGAATTTCAAGATTATCTGAAAGAGAATGGGATTCTCGCACAGTGGACCCCTCCGGCCACACCACAGCTCAATGGTGTAGCAGAGCGTCGTAATCGGACCCTGTTGGACATGGTTCGATCTATGATGAGCTTCACTGAGCTTCCTACCTCGTTTTGGGGCTATGCGCTCGAAACGACGGTATTGTTGTTGAACAATATCCACACCAAGGCAGTGGATAAGACTCCATATGAGATATGGATGGGCAAACCACCCAAGTATTCATTTATGAGGATTTGGGGATGTCCTGCTTACGTGAAGCAGACAGTGGGAGATAAGCTGGATACGAGATCCATCTTATGCTACTTCATTGGGTATCCTAAGAATTCCATTGGATACTACTTATACTATCCCAACGAAACAAAAGTGTTTGTTTCTAGGAATGCCACCTTTATGGAAAGGGAATTTCTACTTGATAGAAAGGGAAGAATAGTAGAACTCGAAGAGGTTCGAGGTCCAATCAAAGTACCAGGTGAGTTCCCGCACCTCCAGATCCAATACCAGAAATGGTCGCACCTAGGAGATCCGAAAGGGTTCCTAGGGCTCCTTAGAGATATGGTTTTCTCCTTGAAGATGATCAAGGTAATCAAGTTGTTGGATCTGATCCAAGAACATTCAAGGAGGCAATTTCCGATGCAGATTCTAATCTGTGGCTTGAAGCAATGCAGTCTGAGTTTGACTCAATGCATGCTAACCAAGTTTGGACTCTTGTTAATCCTCCCGAAGGAATTGTTCCTATTGGGTGCAAATGGGTATAAAAGAAGAAACTTGGGCCTGATGGTAAGGTAATGACCTACAAGGCGCGACTGGTCGCGAAAGGTTACACTCAAAGGCAAGGTGTTGACTATGATGAAACCTTCTCGCCAGTCGCAATGTTCAAGTCAATTAGAATCTTGTTAGCCATAGCCGTATGGTACGACTATGAGATATGGCAAATGGATGTGAAAACTGCGTTCCTTAAAGGAAACATTAAGGAAGAGATCTATATGACGCAGCCTGAGGGTTTAACATCTGTTGGAAGCGAGCATAAGGTATGCAAGCTTCAGAGATCGATCTACGGTCTCAAACAAGCATCGTGAAGTTGGAACCTGAGATTCGATGAAACAATTAAAGAATTTGGTTTCATCAAGAATCCCGAGGAGCCATGTGTATATAAGAAGGTAGTTAAAAGCGCTGTGACGTTCCTCGTACTTTATGTTGATGACATTCTACTCATTGGGAATGATGTAGGAATGCTGCAGTCAACTAAAGTATGGTTGTCTAGTAGATTTTCGATGAAGGACATGGGTGAAGCATCCTATATTCTTGGAATACAGATCTATCGGGATAGATCTAAAAGGATGCTTGGACTCACCCAAGCTACCTACATCGATACCATACTTAAGAGGTTCTCTATGGAAGAGTCCAAGATAGGACACCTACCTATGTGCCACGGGGTCACTCTGTCTAAGTCTATGTGTCCGAAGACTGATGAGGAGATAGAGAGTATGACACGTGTGCCATATGCCTCGGCAATAGGTAGTATCATGTATAGCATGATCTCGACTAGACCGGATGTCGCATATGCTCTGAGTGTCACGAGCCGCTACCAGGACAACCCCGGCCAATTGCATTGGAAGGCCGTGAAGGATATTCTTAAGTACTTGCGAAGGACTAAGAATATGTTCATGGTCTATGGGGGTGGTGAACTGAAACTGGAAGGCTACACTGATTCTAGCTTCCAGTGTGACGTGGATGATTCAAAATCAACCTCTGGATTTGTATTCATGCTCAATGGTGGTGCTGTCTCTTGGAAGAGTTCCAAGCAAGACACCATCGCGGATTCAACCACTGAGGCTGAGTACATCGCAGCATCAGCTGCTGCTAAGGAGGCCGTTTGGATAAGGAATTTCGTCCAAGAGTTAGGCGTCATTCCTAATGGAGTTGGTCCAGTCCCGGTGTACTGCGACAACACGGGTGCCGTTGCGCAAGCAAAGGAGCCTAGGTCTCACCAAAGATCCAAACACATACTGAGGAAATACCACATAATCCGAGATATTGTGGCTAGAGGTGACATAGCAGTTGAGAGAGTCATCTCTACGGACAACGTTGCTGATCCACTTACGAAGCCCTTGCCTAGACCGTTGTTTGAAAAACATCACGAAACAATGGGACTGCATCTGATGAGTAGTTGGCTTTAGGGCAAGTGGGAGATTGTTAGAGTAGATGCCCAACTAGCCAACATGTGGCGTGTGGGTTTATAGACTCTTGTATATGAAAATCTTTATATATGATATTCGCATTTACTTATATGGCATTCTTTACTTTCATTGTTTTGTATGATGATTAACTATTACGTTGAGTAAAGACCTAGAATATACTAAAGTGTATGTTAGATGTGATAGTGGGTATGACGGCTATCATTAAACACATCTAATAGTCACTGTGTATTCTGAACATGTTCCTAGTCGATTGGGCCGTCAAAATGAGGATAAGGCCGCCCGAGCTAGAGACTAGTATCTGCGATGCGAAGTACTTTGTTTCATTGGTAGGGAACATTGTGATGTTCTGAGCATGCAGATAGATAGTGACCTGGTGATCTATCGAACTACCCTCGTTCGGACTTTCCAAGTGGTTACCATTTGTCGAGTGGATAAGTCCGAGGTCTTGGTTCTACTGATTAGTCCTCACGACTCGAAACGTCATTGAGACTCTACATGATAGGCGTCTCACTTTGACCCGTTTGCCGACTATCTTGGGGTCATAAGGCGTCGGGATTGGGTGAGACCCCGATGCATGTAGGAGTCGATGCATCGTTGTCGAGGATTCACCGCTCGCAGACATGCGTGGATATCCTATGCTATCTGAAGGGATAATAGTGTATAAATCTCTGGCCAGAGTACTAGAAGTGTTTTTGGTAAATGTGTTTACCTAGTTACACTCGCGATGTCACTATTCGATCTCCAAGATGTACGCATAGCTATCGGATCTATAGCGACTCACGATTTACCAATGGTCGTTGATCTGATCGGGATATATGGATTGAAAGGACCGTACTGTACGCTAACCACGACCAACTGGTTCTTGCAGGCACTATCAGTGATACCTAGGGGATCATGGGGCGATGTTTCTAGACGCTCTTACCATGATCCGTTGGACAAGTCCGGAATTGTGATTCCGGAGCCACAATGGTTGTGGGCCCACGGCTAGCTGTATCCCTGAAACATTGAGGGTCACACAAGTACTGGATTTGAAATTCCCGTACGGATACTTAGATCAATGTGTTGAGCATACGAAGAGGATTTTGGGAAGTGCGACTTCCTAAAAGTCAACAGGGGTCAAATCGTGATTTCCCGCTGTTGAGGGAAAAAACGGTCATTTTGCAATGGGGTTCTGAAAAATGGTTTTTCAGATCATAGTATTCAGTTTTGGAAACTGAGTCGATCCGTCCGATCTGATCGGCGATCGGAGTTACGATGAAGTCTCGGTGATGGAGATGAACGGAATGTTCATCCGTTGGACCCGGGCCCGTTGGGCCGGATCCAAATCCATCACTAAGTCTATTTAATGTATAGACTTAAGACTTAATCACATACAATCACTACACAACTAAACCCTAAACCTAGCTCTTGGCCGCCGCCCTTTCCCTCCTCGCCGCCGCCGCCACGTGCCGCCGAAATTTGTTCCGACCAATCTTGACGAGGAGAATCCGTCCGCGCCGATCTCATCAGGCTTTCTAGTGCAGGCTGAAGAAGGATTCTCGTATCCGGTCACGGAGTTTCCTCGAGAAACTGGTCAGAGCCAGGCACGAGTTGCCAGCAAGGTAATCAACGATAAACACCCTATGAATGTCATAGCATGTTTTGTTTTAAACTGTATTGATCGTCTCCCGGTATTATTTTTGTTCTTCCGCTGCCTCGCCGGGAGGCGTGATCCGGATCCCCCGTGGCTACCCAACAGGTCTAGCTATCCGATCCTTGATAGCCCTCATGCATTTCATAGCATCGATTATGGCATGTTCCATGATTAGCTGTTTTGATAGCTCTTCATACTGAGACTTGACCTCGTATTTGTTTTCCTGCTTTGTGTTGTTTGGGTCTGTGTTACCCATTTGCAGGATCTTCAGGTAACCAAGCTGGACAGAGTGGAGGTTCAGCTGGTCGATCCCCGTTTTCTTGAGTCCTAGTCTATTTATGATATGTATTGAACCGAGAGATGCCCTGTGTTTTATTGTATTTGGGGATCTGTATTTTGATTTGAATATTGTTGTTACCTGATTGTTGGAGTTTGAGTTAACTCTTATTTTGATTATGAATATTTTGAATAATGTTTTAAGTTCAGGCCCAGTTATATTTCGAAAATTTTTAAGCCCGATTTTACGCTTACGTGATTATGTGCTTAATTGTGCTATTATCTTTGAGTGATTAGCACAGGGCCTGACAATTTTGGTATCAGAGCTTAAACTGGGATAAGCTCGATTTCTTTTGATCACACTCGAGTCTAGGCACAGAGTTTTGATTTGATTTTGATTGGCTCTGTGACTTATGTGATCTTTTATCTGTCTATGTGATATATCTATCTGCTGTGAGATCTTACATCTAGACTTGTGTAGATACTTCCGAGGAGAGGAAGAGGTAGGGCGACTAGACGTACCGAGGAGGAGTCTAGGGCAGGTAGTGATGATTATGTTCATCAGGTTGAGAATGTTACTAGGCAGATAGGCGAGATGGAGTTGGTCCTAGCTAGGTTTCAGCGGACGAACCCTCCGACGTTTTCTGCAGTAGAGGGTGGCGCAATGGATGAGGCTTGGTTAGCTCATATGGAGGAGTTGTTCGATACTCTGGAGTACGCTCCCGAGAAAAGACTGAAGCTGGCGGTGTTGCAGCAGAGAGACAATGCACAGCACTGGTGGAGAGGTACTTCTCGTATCCTTCGTGATAGGTGGGGCTGTGATCACCTGGGAGAGCTTCTGTGAGGCGTTCAGACAGGAGTATACCCCAGCTTCTTTTTATAACAGCCGAGAGCAGGAGTTTGACAATTTGAGGCAGGGTAGCATGCGAGTGGCTGAGTATGCTCGATAGTTTTATGCGCTTTTGGTTTATGTGCCACACGTTGCCAACCAGGAGAGGACGAAGAGGAACAAATTTCTGAAAGGCTTGAGGCCTGATCTGTACCGGATGGTTTTGTCTGGGTCACCTGCGACCTATATTGATGCAGTGAACCGAGCGGTGGACATTGAGGAGAGTTTGATGGAGGTCGAGGCTCCGATTCAGCCGACTACTGGACGCACCTATCAGCCTGTTCAGGATGCGTCGCAATATTTTTATTCTCCTCAGGGGTCGCAGCAGCAGCAGTCAAATCGCCAAAGGTTTCGACCTCGAGTGAAACAGTTCAAGAAGAAGGCGGATTCGAGTTCCTCTGGTTCTGCGAGTTCTGGTTCTGGCAGTGGTTCTGGCAGCGGTTCTAGTGGCATGTCTTGTGGACAGTGCGGAGGAAGGCATCCGACTTCACAGTGTCGTGGAGTTCAGGGGTCCTGCCGTAACTGTGGACAGCCAAGAAACTTTGTGAGAGTGCGTCCTCTGTTGAGGGGTCAGTCTTCAGTTCCTTCGCAGCAGGGATCAGCCGGTGGTTCTTCTCAGAGACCGCAGTTTTCTGCCCCTACCCAGCGATCTGGATTCCAACCCCGTGAGCCTTCTAGATTTGGAGCACCTTCGAGACCTCCATTCCAGATTCCGTAGCATGCTCAGGCTAACGCTTTGATGATAGAGCAGGCTGAGGAGGCACCTGGTACGATGATCGCAGATACATGCTCTATTTTCGATTATCCTGCGAGAATTTTATTTGACACTGGTGCATCACACTCTTTTATTTCTGAGTTGTTTGTTTGTGAGTATGGGTTGAGTTCTTCCCCATTGTGTGATGTTGTTTCCATGTCTACCCCTGCTGGGGTGAATCTGTGGTCCCATGAAGTGGTGTTGGATTGTGTGCTTCGATTTGATGAGCACGTTTTGGTGTCCAATCTGATTGTTTTGGGAATGAGAGATTTTGATTGCATCTTGGGGATGGACGTGTTGTCTAGTTATAAGGCTACGGTCGACTGTTTTCATGGTGTGGTGAGATTTCGCCCTGACTCGGGTGAGAAGTGGGAGTTCTATGGTGCTGATTCGCGCTCGAAGATTCCACTGGTGTCCGCCATGGAGATGTTTAGCCTGCTATCATTGGATAACGTGGGATTTATGATTTACGCGCTGGACGTTTCCCAAGAGCAGCGATTGGAGTTGAGCGATATTCCGATCGTACGAGAGTTTCACGACGTGTTTCCAGATGAGATTCCTGGATTCCCTCCAAGACATGAGATCGATTTCAGCATAAAGTTGGTGCTCGGTACCGCCCCGATATATAGAGCTCCGTATCGGTTGGCGCCCGCAGAGTTGAAAGAGCTGAAGGATCAGTTGAGAGATCTCTTGGAGAAAGGCTTCATCAGACCGAGTATGTTGCCTTGGGGAGCTCCGATTCTTTTTGTGAAGAAGAAGGATGGATCTATGAGGATGTGCGTGGACTTCCGACAGTTGAATAAAGTGACGGTGAAGAACAAGTATCCTTTGCCGAGGATTGATGACTTGTTCGATCAGTTGCAGGGATCGGTCGTTTACTCGAAGATTGATTTGCACTCTGGTTATCCCCAGTTCTGAATTAGGGATGCTGATGTGGCGAAGACAGCTTTCTGGATTCGATATGGGCATTATGAGTTTCTGGTCATGCCGTTTGGGTTGACAAATGCCCCAGCTGTTTTCATGGATTTGATGAATCGCGTCTTCAGCGAGTATATCGATCGGTTTGTGATCTTCTTCATAGATGACATCCTAGTGTACTCGAGGAGCATGAGAGAGCATAAGGATCATCTCAGATTGGTGTTGCAGAGGTTGAGGGACTCGCAATTGTACGCCAAGTTCAGTAAGTGTGAGTTTTGTCTTGATCGGATTTTCTTTTTGGGTCATGTGATTTCGGCGCAAGGGATTTCGGTGGATCCGAGTAAGGTCGAAGCAGTTATTAACTGGGAGAGACCTAGGAACGTTTCAGAGATCCGCAGTTTCTTGGGATTGGCTGGCTATTACAGGCGTTTTATCGAGAATTTCTCTTCGATAGCCAGGCCTCTGACTCAGTTGACTCAGAAGGATAAGAGATTTGTGTGGACTGATGAGTGTGAGTATAGTTTTCAGACGTTGAAGGAGAAGTTGACTACTGCTCCTGTTTTGGCTCTACCGTCTGGATCTGGAGGTTTTGTTGTATGCTCCGATGCTTCTCTCAATGGTTTAGGATGTGTTCTGATGCAGAACGGGTACGTGATCGCCTATGCGTCTCGATATTTGAAGCCTCACGAGACGAGGTACCCTGTTCATGATTTGGAATTGGCTGCGATAGTGTTTGCTTTGAAGATTTGGCGACATTATCTGTATGGTGAAGAATTTGTGGCGTACACCGACCACAAGAGCCTGAAATATATATTCACGCAGTATGATTTGAATATGAGACAACGACGCTGGATGGAACTGCTCAAGGACTTTAACTGCGAGATTCAGTATCAACATGGGCGGATGAACTCAGTAGCAGATGCTTTGAGTAGGAAGACCCAGCCCGTGATGCTTTCGTTTTTGAATGCTTCGAGGGTCTATGAGCAGTTGAGTACTTCCGGTTGGAGATTTCAGCCAAATGAGCCGTACTTCATGGTTTCTATGATTCAGGTTGAGCCGCAGATTTTGCATGACATCAGGGAGGCACAGAGGACTGATCCCTATTTCCATGAGTTGAGGATTAAGGCCCAGAATGACTGATTTCTCTGTTTCTTCGGATGGATGTCTGAGATTTCGAGGGAGATTGATGGTTCCGAACCTGATTTATTTGAATGAGACCATCATGAATGAAGCGCATTGTACAGTGTGCATCCGGGCGAAAGAAAGATGTATCAGCCTTGAAGTCTCACTACTGGTGGATAGGTATGAAGAGCGACATTTCTGGATTTGTGGCTAGTGCCTGAATTTCCAGCAGGTCAAGGCTGAGAGGATGAGACCTGGTGGATTGCTGCAGAGTTTAGAGGTGCCCCAATAGAATTGGGAGCACATCGCCATGGATTTTCTGACTCATCTACCTCGATCGAGTAGGGGATGCGATGCGATTTGGGTTGTGATCGATAGACTTTCGAAGTCAGCCCATTTCATTCCCTATGATGTGAGGTGTTCTATGAAGAAAATGGCGAAACTGTATATCGACTATGTGGTTAGATTGCATGGAGTGCCTGTTTCGATAGTGTCCGATAGAGATCCAAGATTCACTTCCCGATTTTGGAAGAGTTTACAGGCAGCGATGGGTTTGAGATTGGCTATGAGTACAGCCTATCACCCACAGACAGACGGACAGTCTGAGCGGACTATCCAGACTTTAGAAGATATGCTGCGTGCAATTGTGATGGATTTCAGCGGTGCTGGCAGGATTCTTTGTCCTTGGTTGAGTTTTCGTATAACAACAGCTACCAGGTGACTATCGGAATGGCTCCGTTTGAAGCGTTGTATGGTCGTAAGTGTAGATCTCCGATTTGTTGGGAAGAAGTTGTTGAGAGACAGCTTTCTACCCCTGAGTTTGTGCAGCATATGAAAGATCAGATTGATTTGATTCGGAGTAGAATGAAAGCTGCCCAAGACCGTTTCTCTAGCTATGCTAACAGAAGACGTCGACCGTTAGAGTTTGAGGTTGGCGATCGTGTGTTTCTCAAGATTTCTCAGTTCAAGAGCGTTATGCGATTCAGATTTAAAGACAAATTGGCTCCCAGATTCGTTGGTACCTTTGAGACCGTTGAGCGGATTGGACAATTGGCTTATAGATTGAGGCTGCCCGAGGAGTTAGCAGCGATGCATGATGTCTTTCATGTGTCAATGTTGAGAAAATATGAGCCAGATCCGTCCCATGTTTTGAGAACCGACGAAGTTGAACTGGATTCTGCCTTAAGCTATGTCGAATATCAAGTGCAGATCCTGGATAGGAAGGAGAAACAGCTGACGAACAAGATAATTCCGTTGGTGATGGTCCAATGGAGTAAGCATGGCCGAGAAGAAGCAACCTGGGAAGTTGAAGAGAAGATGAGACAAGACTGGCCTCATCTCTTTGAGCACTGATTGTGCGAATATTTCCAGGTAAATTTCTGGTTTTTTCTTGAACTTGAGTAGTTGTTTGTGTTGATATGAATGTTTGATCGTTTCTGCCTTTGCTTGCTTTTGATTTCGAGGACGAAATCTCTAAAGGTGGGGAGAATGTGAGGAATCAGATTTCAAGATTTGTGATTAATAAGATTTTTGGGATTAGATTAGTCATGAGAATTAAGATTTTCGAATTTTAGAATTTCGAAATTTTGGTGAAATCTGATTTCAGAAATTCAGATCTCTCTTGGAGTATTTCAGATTTTAAGTCGCGGGTTTTATCGGGTGAAATCTGCGTGAGAAATGGAGCTGAATTGGTGAAGTTGTGAATGAGATCTGATTCCTTAGCATTAAGAAATGGAACGCCGTCGTTCTGGTGAGATCTGGATAATCGAGAGTGGCACGAGAGTTGAGCGCTTTGGTTTTGTGGTTCCAGATGTCAACATAGGTCAACGCAATTGATAGTAGCGAGAGATCTGGTAGCGCTAGTGTGTGACGTAAGCAGATGTCACATTGGTTAACCGTGGTATTGACTGCTGGATCGTTTTGATACGTTCATAGGAGAGATCTGGTTATTTAGGTAGAGATCTGGTAGCGTTGGCGCGTTGCGTGAAATGGTGCCACGTGTTGGTCAACAATAAGAGTTGACGTCTGGTGTAGCGTGACCAGCGATGAGCGCTAGCGTTGTGCTTTGGGGAGAGATCTAGTTGGGAGAGATCTGGTTGAGCGATGCGACGTAGTTCCTGTAAGTTGCTGAGTCATCGTTTTGGTTTGTGAACGTTTAACGTATTTTGATTTGTGCGAGCAAAGAGATCTGGTGTGTATTATGGTTGGAGTAACCAGATGTCACCGATACGCTGTCGTTTTGACTAGTGCGCGAGGATTTGCATTAGCACTGTGAAGTCTGTTAGATTGTAAGCGCTGGTTTGAGAAATCTGTTTGGCGCTAGTTTTTTGTGCAGGGATTGGTTTAGTCGGGATCTGTCTTGTTCGATAGAGATTGAGTTGAGGATTTAAATTTAAGTGTTGAGTTACACTTAGAAAGCTTTTTGGAGAAGTCTGTTCTGTGTGTTCTCCTGCTGGTTTAAGCTTCGGGGTGAGCATTTCTCGTTGAATTGAGCTTGGTCTAGTAGTTAATACCTGCGTAGATTTGTTTAGAACTTGAGTATAGTTCTGGCCGTAGGTATTAGAGTGTACAGGTTCTGATTTATGCTTGAGTTAAGCTGATTTTCGAGGTTTTGAAACAGATTACAGATTCCAGGAAGTTCTGCCGTGCCCTGTGCGAATTTTGTGAGGTAATTTTGAGGATTGAGGTACGAATTGAGCAGACCTTAATATCTTGAAGAGTGAACATGGCTGTACTTCTTGCTATGAAATCTGTTGGCCTGATTATATGAATTTACGTGGAGCAGTTTGTTGAATTGATTGAATTACATTCTGTTTTACGTAATGAATTGTATGCATTGTGCATTTGTTCTTGATTGGCATACATGCATTCATATTGATCCTGACAGATTGATTGATGTCCGATTGAAAGCCACGTTCTGGCCGACTGATGAGTTGTGCCTGAAAAATCCAACGCTATCATCGGAGTGGTGACTACCGGATTCAAGTGTGTACCACCGAGCTGTGATGAGCTGACGGGCTCCGAAGATCACGGACCGATGATTTCCCCGGTTGATACACCGTGCGGTATAGAGGCTGATTGAGATGATTGCTAGTTGATATACTGGTCTAGCTATCCGATCCTTGATAGCCCTCATGCATTTCATAGCATCGATTATGGCATGTTCCATGATTAGCTGTTTCGATAGCTCTTCGTACTGAGACTTGACCTCGTATTTGTTTTCATGCTTTGTGTTGTTTGGATCTGTGTTACCCATTTGCAGGATATTCAGGTAACCAAGCTGGACAGAGTGGAGGTTCAGCTTGTCGATCCCCGTTTTCTTGAGTCCCAGTCTATTTATGATATGTATTGAACCGGGGGATGCCCTGTGTTTTATTGTATTTGGGAATCTGTATTTTGATTTGAATATTGTTGTTACCTGATTGTTGGAGTTTGAGTTAACTCTTATTTTGATTATGAATATTTTGAATAATGTTTTAAGTTCAGGCCCAGTTATATTTCGAAAATTTTTAAGCCCGATTTTACGCTTGCGTGATTATGTGCTTAATTGTGCTATTATCTTTGAGTGATTAGCACGGGGCCTGACAGTTGTCATGCACACATTCAAAACAAGACAACAGCCGGATAAACTCCGGTGAGAAACAATCTCAGTATAATCAACATATACATGAAATAACATAAAACAGTTTATGTCAAAACCAGCATATCAATTCAAAATGAAATAGCCCGATTTTACGCTTGCGTGATTATGTGCTTAATTGTGCTATTATCTTTGAGTGATTAGCACGGGGCCTGACAGTTGTCATGCACACATTCAAAACAAGACAACAGCCGGATAAACTCCGGTGAGAAACAATCTCAGTATAATCAACATATACATGAAATAACATAAAACAGTTTATGTCAAAACCAGCATATCAATTCAAAATGAAATAAACATATCGTGTTTCTCAAACTAAGAATTTATTCCATCTCAAATCGATGCCATCAAGATTCGTATCCGATTCTTGACATGGATATCCATCTAACGAAATCACTATTACTTCGAAAATAAGGTCACCTCAGACCTTGGCATTAGAATCAATTCACTTTCTCTTCGTATCCTATAATCTCATATCAAATAAAGATCCACTACCTGTGATGGATCGACAAACATAACTTCAAGTTCTACATCAAGAACAACAATTATAAAGTATGTGATTTGGCGGGATAACTCAAGAATTATCATTCTAGAGTATTCAAATCCCTGACTCTCATGTCAAACTATACCTCATTTAGCTCTGTTTTTTGAATTTCTTCAAATATCAAAACTGAGACCTTGTCGTAAAGATTCCAGGTAAATTCACAGAATCGAATTCTGATAACCGTATCAAGGTTACAAGTATTTGACTTCACTCTAATTTATAGGAGAATGTCTCTGTTTTCTGCAGAATTCCCCATGCAATCGATATGAATTCCACGTGTCATGCTGAGTATTTACATCTCCAAATAGGACATGCACACACCGCTTCAAACTAGATTCCTGCATCAATCCATATCGTCAATCTTACAACTGATACCAGCTTTTACTTCCAACAGAATCAGCAGCAACAACCATCAAGCGTCGCATTTTCTCTTCACGCATCCAAAACGAAACCGCATCAACTAATCAAAACGACGCCTCACCGATCCAACTGCTGGTGACAGATTCCTCTTGCGAAACAACCAAAATCTGGTCATGCTAAACAACTTCAAAACGACGACGCAATGGAACACGTCAGCATTACTTCCAACAGTAGACGCAAAGCGTTACACCCAAAACGCTGCATTCCAACTTATCGAAACGACGTCGCCTCACCATCAGCGACTGGTCGCACGAAATAATTCAAACGACGTCGTAAGGAACATATCATATTCTCTGCTAACAGCTGATCAACACTACTCCATTCAAAACGCTGCGTTTTAATTTCAACAAAACGACGTCACTTCTCAACAGCAACTGGTTACTCAAACCACCGGCTGGTCACTCGACGAAATCAACCCCTTACAAACACAACCGCTGATCAACGCTGCCAACAGCAGTCAACACCAAAAATGTTGACCAACACGTGTCATTTTCTCGTTAATTCTTGCACCCGTGCACTTTCTGCCAGTAGCAACCTCTTTCAAGTGCATCTATTGATTCGCGAAACGACGACGCACCACTAACATCAGCGATCACACCTCTACATTACCTTTGACTTGCGTTGACATCTGCATTGCGCTACACCAGATTCTAGCATTAGCGCTACGACAGCGTTTCATCATATGTTCGAGGCAATTTGCTCAACGCACCAGATTTCCCCAAAACGATAGCGTTTCACGTCCAAATGCTAGGGAATCAGATCTCTACCGAAATCTCACCAATTCACCTTCAAATCTTAATCAGATTTCACCCAAACGACGTCGTATCCTCTCTCACGCTACTAAAACATGCTGCGAATAACCCAAATCCCAGCGATAACATATTTCTCTTGTTATTCAGCTCTCTCACAAATCTGATCGTTAACTCAACATTTCCAGAACTTCCAGACTTACTCCAAATGTGATATCTGACCCAAATTATATACGAAGCCTTCCAAATGAAAGCTTAACAACCAGATTTCTCATGCACAATCTGAATTGCCTACAATTAAATAATCTCGTGTTATTAAATCAAATAATCCCGGGCCTTACAGTCTCTCTATTTCTCTTACATACAGCTCAGCATAATTGTTTAGGTCAGACGCTGTCTTCACTGGCAAGAAGTGAGCTGAATTAGTTAATCTATCAACTGTAACCCAAATAGAGTTGAATCCATGGAGTGTTCTTGGTAAACTCACTACAAAATCCATCGCAATGTATCACACTTCCATACTGGTATTGGGAGAGGTTTTAACATCCCTGCTAGTCTTTGATGCTCTGCTTTCACTAGTTGGCACGTTAAACACTCCAAAACAAAATTGGAAATGTCACGTTTCATTCCTGGACACCAAAACAATTGTTGCAAATCTTTATACGTTTTTGTGCTTCTAGGATGAATTGAATAAATAGTGTTGTGGGCTTCATTCATAATCTCAGTACGTAAATTATCACCTCGTGGTACCCATTATCTGTTTTGGTATCTCACAGTCCTTTCTGCTGTTGTATAAAGATTCCCACCTCTGTCTTCATCTTGTTGCTTCCATTTAAGTAGTTGATCATCCCTTTCTTGACCCTCTCTAATGCGATCTTTTAGTGTGGACTGGATGGTAAGCACAACTAAACTTGCAGCACATTCATGCGTAATCACTTACAGTTCAAAGCTCTCAATTTCTTTAGCTAATGGTATCTGAACTGATAGTTGAGCTAATTCCATACCTTTTCTACTTAACGCATCTACTACTACGTTAGCTTTATCGGGGTGATAGCTAATGACACAATCATAATATTTTACCAGTTCTAACCATCTTCTTTGCCTCATGTTGAGCTCCTTCTGGGTAAAGAAATACTTTAGGCTTTTGTGATCTGTAAATATCTCGCATTTCTCTCCATAAAGGTAGTGCCTCCAAATCTTCAACATGAACACTACTGCTGCCAGTTCTAAGTCATGCGTAGGATAATTCATTCATGAATCTTCAATTTCCTAGAAATATAGGCACTCACCTTATTATCTTGCATTAAGACAGCTCCTAAACCTATTTGATGCATCTGTAAAAATCATATAGTTCCCTTTCCCAGATGGCAGTGTCAATACAGGGTTCTACAATGCCTGTTTCAAGATCTCAAAGCTGGACTGACATTATGGTGTCCAGACATACCTAACATTCTTCTAGGTCAATTATATTAAAAGGGACAACTATCTTTGAAAATCCTTCAATGAAACGCCAGTAATAACCTGCAGGTCCTAAGAAACTACGTACATATGTAATGCTCTTAGGTACAGGCACTCCCGAACTGCTTCTACTTTAGATGGGTCTACTTCTATTCCACTTTTGGAGATTATATGACCAAGACATGCAACCTTTTCCAGTCAAAATTCACACTTACTAAACTTAGCAAAAAATTTCTTAGCTCTTAAAATTTCCAGCGCGGACCTAAGATGGTTTGAATGTTCAGCTCTGTTCTTGGAATACATCACAATATCATCTATGAACAATATTACGAATTGATCTAATAAAGGCTGAAACACTCTATTCATTAAATTGATAAACGCTGAAACTGCTTCTACTTTAGATGGGTCTACTTCTATTCCACTTTTGGAGATTATATGACCAAGACATGCAACCTTTTCCAGTCAAAATTCACACTTACTAAACTTAGCAAAAAATTTCTTAGCTCTTAAAATTTCCAGCGCGGACCTAAGATGGTTTGAATGTTCAGCTCTGTTCTTGGAATACATCACAATATCATCTATGAACAATATTACGAATTGATCTAATAAAGGCTGAAACACTCTATTCATTAAATTGATAAACGCTGAAGGCACGTTCGTTAATCCAAAGGGAATTACTAGAAAATTGTAATGTCCATAGCGCGTTCGAAAAGAAGTTTTGTAGATATCGGCTTCTCTAATCTTGAGCTGGTGATATCCAGAACGGAGATCTATCTTGGAAAATACAGTTGCCTATTTTATCTGCTCAAACAGATCATCAATCCTCGGAAGAGGATACTATGTTAGCTTTTTAAACTAATTATAATCACTGCACAAGCGCATACTGTTAGAGTAGATGCCCAACTAGCCAACCTGTGGCGTGTGGGTTTATTGACTCTTGTATATGACAGTCTTTATATATGATATTCGCATTTGTTTATGGCATTCTTTACTTTCATTGTGTTGTATGATGATTAACAATTGCGTTGAGTAAAGACCTAGAATGCACTATAGTGTATGTTAGATGTGATAGTGGGTATGACAGCTATCATGAAACACATCTAACAGTCACTGTGTATTCTGAATTAGTTCCTAGTCGATTGAGCCGTCAAAATGAGGATAAGGCCGTCCGAGCTCGAGACTAGTATCTACGATGCGAAGTACCATGTTTCATTGGTAGGGAACATTGTGATGTTCTGAGCATGCAGATAGATAGTGACCTGGTGACCTATCGAACTACCCTCGTTCGGACTTTCCAAGTGGTTACCATTTGTCGAGTGGATAAGTCCGAGGTCTTGGTTGTACTGATTAGTCCTCACGACTCGAAACGTCATTGAGACTCTACATGATAGGCGTCTCACTTTGACCCGTTTGCCGACTCACTTGGGGTCATTAGGCGGCGGGATTGGGTGAGACCCCGATGCATGTAGGAGTCGATGCTTCGTTGTCGAGGATTCACCGCTCGCAGACATGCGTGGATATCCTATGCTATCTGAGGGGATAATAGTGTATAAATCTCTGGCCAGAGTACTAGAAGTTTTTTAGGTAAATGGGTTTACCTAGTTACACTCACGATGTCACTATTCGATCTCCAAGATGTATGCATAGCTATCGGATCTTTAGCGACTCTCGATTTACCAATGGTCGTTGATCTGATCGGGATATATGGATTGAAAGGACCTTACTGTACGCTAACCACGACCAACTGGTTCTTGCAGGCACTATCAGTGATACCTAGGGGATCATGGGGCGATGCTGCTAGACGCTCTTACTATGATCCGATGGGCAAGTCCGGAATTGTGATTCCGGAGCCACAATGGTTGTGGGCCCACGGCTAGTTGTATCCCTGAACCATTGAGGGTCGCACAAGTACTGGATTCGAGATTCCCGCATGGATACTAAGCTCAATGTGTTGAGTACTTCAGGAGGATTTTGCGGAGTGCGACTTCCTAAAAGTCAACAGGGGTAAAATCGTGATTTCCAGCTGTTGAGGGGCAAAACGGTCATTTTGCATTGGGGTTCCGAAAAATGGTTTTTCAGATCATAGTATTCAGTTTTGGAAACTGATTCGATCGGTCCGATCTGATCGGCGATCGGAGTTATGATGAAGTCATGGTGATAGGGATGAATCGAATGTTCATACGTTGGACCCGGGCCCGTTGGACCGGTCCAAGTTTATCACTAGTCTATTTAATTAGACTTAAGGCCTTAATCATAAGATGAGATACAACAACCCTAATCCTAGAGCTCCTATGTGCACCGCCCCCTTCCTCTCCCAAAAGCCGCCGCCGCCACCGGCCTCCACCGTCGCCGTCGTCGTCGCCGCTAATTGATCGGACTTGCTCCGATCAGTTTTTCGAGGATAATCCATCCGCGCTGATCTCCTTAGGCTTTCTAGTGCAGGCTGACGAAGGAGTCTCCCTTTCGGTCGTGGACCTGATTGACGAATCTACAACCGCCTACCGTGAAGAGCCGGTCTTCTTGTAATTCCGGTTGGAGCCAGGCGCAAGTCGCCAGCAAGGTAATACCACGAGAAACACCCAATGAATGGTTCATATTGTGTTATTATTGAATTGTATTGAACGTTTCCCGGCCTAATTTTGTTCTTCCGCTGCCTCGCAGGGAGACGGGATCCGAATCCGCCACGGTTCCCCAACAGTGGTATCAGAGCCAGGTTCGGATCCTTCAATACAATTGCTGCCTTATTGTATCTAACTTTCAATTTTTCAGAATCGAAATGAAACAAAATCTACGTTGCATCGGCCACGGCGCCGCCTCGCTTGGCGACGCCTCCTCATCATCGCCGCGAGCATGAGCGCGCGCGACGCCTGCGCGCTGGCCGCGCATGGCGCGCGACCGCTGGCCTGTGTCCAGCGCATGGTTGCGTGCTGCTGGACGCACAGGAGATGCGCGCTGGTCGTGCATCACGGCCAATCGTTGGCCGCTGCTCCGCTTGTTGCTCCGCACGATGGCGCATGGGAGCGCCGCGGTTGTCGCGGCCGCGCGCGGTCTTGTGCCGCGCGCGATTTGTTGGCGGCGGCCGCCGTCCGGTGATGTCATGACGGCTGGTTTGTTTTCTAAGGTTTAGTTCGGGCCTGTCCCGGGCAGCCCGTGAAGTTTTCGGGCCGATATTCGATATCGGGCCCGTTTTGGTCAATTTTGAAATTTTGAGATTTTTGGGCCTAAAATTGTTTTTAAGCCCAAATTGATGCAATTAAATTGCAAAATACGATTTTAATTTTGAAATATGATTTAACAAATTAAATATGATTTTGTTGATTAAAATTTGATTTTATCGACAAAATACGATTTTATTTATAAAATGCGATTTCGTAATTAAAATATGATTTTGTGGATAAATAATTTGATTATTTAAATTTATGCATTTTAATTAGATTAATTGCATGTTTGGGATGATCGAGAGTCGTGCCCAATTTGTTAGGTGTATGCGATATGTTTTTGTGATTCGGTTGTATTAATATTGTTGATCATTTTTTTAAAGTGGGCCTGTTTGTGGCCCGTTCCCACCCCTTGACAATGTTTATATATGTGATATATAGTTAGTTGAATCCGCATGTTGCATGGTTTAAATTTGATTTAAAATAACTGCATGAGACCAAATTTTTAAAAATAAAATCCCTCGTTTTAAATACGATTTAAAACTAATATCAAGATAAAAGTTTATTCGATACACCAAAGGGGATTTAAATTTGTTTAAATTTCCCTACCTTCCATCAACAATGGGTGTACGCCGATGCTATCCGTATACATGGCCCGACTCATATTATTGAGGGGGTCATGTATGCCGGAAAGCTGTCCACGCCATTGGCAATTGCTGTGAGTCGGTTGGAACTCCCTTTAACGTTGGCTCATATTATTGGGGACGTTAAGGGGACCGTCCTTCACGACTCAACATTGATGGGTCATCTTGACACGTGATAGTAAACGGCGTCATATTATTGGGCCCTTACTGGACGTGAGGTGAATACATGGAGGTTGCACCGGTTGCAATCGGAAACTACCTTTTGGGGGTCATGTGTTGGGGATCCGGATCCGCCCCCCGGCGAGGCAGCGGAAGAACATAGAAAAGGCCGGGAGACGATTAATACGAAAAACAACAATTCAATAATCGTCATACATAGGGCGTTCAAAACGGATACCTTGCTGGCACTTGTTCCTGGCTCCAACCGGAATTACAAGAACCCGGCTCTTCTCGGTAGATTGCGGTAGATAATCGCCAATCCGGTCCACGACCAGAACCGAGACTCCTTCGTTAGGCTGCACTAGAAGCACTGATGAATTCTGCACGAACGGATTCTCCTCGTCGAGTTGGCCGGAAACAAATTTCCGGCGAAAACAGGCGGCGGCGCACGGCGGGCGGCGGCGGTGGCGTTTGGAGAGGAGGGAAGGGGCGGCTAGCACTAGGTTTAGGGTTAATCTAGTATTTCAAGTGTTAATGAGTCTAAGTCTACTAATCATATTTAAGTAGACTAAGTGTTGGACTTGGCCCGGCCCAACGGGCCCGGGTCCAACAATGAACATTCAGTTCATCTCCACCACCGAGACTTCATCGTAACTCCAATCGCCGATCAGATCAGACCGATCGACTCAGTTTCCAAAACTGAATAATATGATCTTAAAAACCGTTTTTCAGAACCCCAGTGCAAAATGGCCGTTTTGCCCCTCAACAGCGGGAAACCTCGATTTGACCTCGGTTGACTTTTAGGAAGTCGCACTTCCCGAAATCCTCTTCTCGTGCTCAACACATTGAGCTGAGTATCCGTGCGGGAATCTCGAATCTAGTACTTGTGTGACCCTCAATGGTTCAGGGATACAGCTATCCGTGGGCCCACAACCATTGTGGCTCCGGAATCACAATTCCGGACCTGCCCAACGGATCATTGTAAAGCGTCTAGCAACATCGCCCCATGATCCCCTAGGTATCACTGATAGTGCCTGCAAGAACCAGTCCAGTCGGGTTAGCGTACAGTACGGTCCTTTCAATCCAT
>KV017428.1:68208-114374 GCA_001598015.1 Dorcoceras hygrometricum
TTTCAAGACTATCTGAAAGAGAGTGGGATTCTCTCACAGTGGACCCCTCCGGCCACACCACAGCTAAATGGTGTAGCGGAGCGTCGTAATCGAACCTTGTTGGACATGGTTCGATCTATGATGAGCTTCACTGAACTTCCTACCTCGTTTTGGGGCTATCGCTTCGAAACGGCGGTAATGTTGTTGAACAATGTCCACACCAAGGCAGTGGATAAGACTCCATATGAGATATGGATGGGCAAACCACCCAAGTACTCATTTATGAGGATTTGGGGATGTCCTGCTTACGTGAAGCAGACAGTGGGAGATAAGCTGGATACGAGATCCATCTTATGCTACTTCGTTAGGTATCCAAAGAATTCCATTGGATACTACTTCTACTATCCGAGCGAAACAATAGTGTTTGTTTCTAGAAATGCCACCTTTATGGAAAGGGAATTTCTACTTGATAGAAATGACAGAATAGTAGAACTCGAAGAGGTTCGAGATCCAATCGAAGTACCAGGTGAGTCTCCTGCACCTACAGAGCCAATATCAGAAATGGTCGCACCTAGGAGATCCGAAAGGATTCCTAGAGCTCCTGAGAGATATGGTTTTCTCCTTGAAGATGATCAAGGTGATCAAGTTGTTGGATCTGATCCAAGAACTTTCAAGGAGGCAATTTCCGATGCAGATTCTAATTTGTGGCTTGAAGCAATGCAGTCTGAGTTTGACTCAATGCATGCTAACCAAGTTTGGACTCTGGTTAACCCTCCCGAAGGAATTGTTCCTATTGGGTGCAAATGGGTATACAAGAGGAAACTTGGGCCTAAAGGTAAGGTAATGACCTACAAGGCACGACTGGTCGCGAAAGGTTACACTCAAAGGCAAGGTGTTGACTATGATGAAACCTTCTCGCCAGTCGCAATGTTCAAGTCTATTAGGATCTTGTTAGCCATAGCCGCATGGTACGACTATGAGATATGGAAAATGGATGTGAAAACTGCGTTCCTTAATGGAAACATTAAGGAAGAGATCTATATGATGCAGCCTGAGGGTTTCACATCTGTTGGAAGCGAGCATAAGGTATGCAATCTTCAGAGATCGATCTACGGTCTCAAACAAGCATCGCGAAGTTGGAACCTGAGATTCGATGAAACAATTAAGGAATTTGGTTTCATCAAGAATCCCGAGGAGCCATGTGTCTAAGAAGGTAGTTAAAAGCGCTGTGACGTTCCTCGTACTTTATGTTGACGACATTCTACTCATTGGGAATGATGTAGGAATGCTGCAGTCAACTAAAGTATGGTTGTCTAGTAGATTTTCGATGAAGGACATGGGTGAAGCATCCTATATTCTTGGAATACAGATCTATCGGGATAGATCGAAACGGATGCTCGGACTCACCCAAGCTACCTACATCGATACCATACTTAAGAGGTTCTATATGGAAGAGTCCAAGAGAGGACACCTACCTATGTGCCACGGGGTCACTCTATCTAAGTCTATGTGTCCAAATACTGATGAGGAGATAGAGAGTATGGCACGTGTACCATATGCCTCGGCAATAGGTAGTATTATGTATGGCATGATCTCGACTAGACCGGATGTCGCGTATGCTCTGAGTGTCATGAGCCGCTACCAGGCCAACCCCGGCCAATTGCATTGGAATGCTGTGAAGGATATTCTTAAGACGAAGGACTAAGAATATGTTCATGGTCTATGGGGGTGGTGAACTGAAACTGGAAGGCTACACTGATTCTAGCTTCTAGTGTGACGTGGATGATTCGAAATCAACCTCTGGATTTGTATTCATGCTCAATGGTGGTGCTGTGTCTTGGAAGAGTTCCAAGCAAGACACCATCGCGGATTCAACCACTGAGGCTGAGTACATCGCAGCATCAGCTGCTGCTAAGGAGGCCGTTTGGATAAGGAATTTCGTCCAAGAGTTGGGCGTCATTCCTAATGGAGTTGGTCCAGTCCCGATGTACTACGACAACACGGGTGCCGTTGTGCAAGCAAAGGAGCCTAGGTCTCACCAAATATCAAAACACATACTGAGGAAATACCACATAATCCGGGATATTGTGGCTAGAGGTGACATAGCAGTTGAGAGAGTCGCCTCTGCGGACAACGTTGCTGATCCACTTACGAAGCCCTTGCCAGGACCATTGTTTGAAAAACATCGCGAAACAATGGGACTGCGTCTGATGAGTAGTTGGCATTAGGGCAAGTGGGAGATTGTTATAGTAGTTGCCCAACTAGCCAACTTGTGGCGTGTGGGTTTATAGACTCTTGTATATGACAATCTTTATATATGATATTCGCATTTATTATATGGCGTTCTTTACTTTCATTGTGTGTATGATGATTTACAATTGCGTTGAGTAAAGACCTAGAATGCACTCAAGTGTATGTTAGATGTGATAGTGGGTATGACTGCTATCATGAAACACATCTAATAGTCACTGTGTATTCTGAACATGTTCCTAGTCGATTGGGCCGTCAAAATGAGGATAAGGCCGCCCGAGTTCGAGACTAGTATCTGCGATGCGAAGTACCATGTTTCATTGGTAGGGAACATTTTGATGTTCTGAGCATGCAGATAGATAGTGACCTGGTGATCTATCGAACTACCCTCCTTCGGACTTTCCAAGTGGTTACCATTTGTCGAGTGGATAAGTCCGAGGTCTTGGTTGTACTGATTAGTCCTCACGACTCGAAACGTCATTGATAGTCTACATGATAGGCGTCTCACTTTGACCCGTTTGCCGACTCACTTGGGGTCATAAGGCGTCGGGATTGGGTGAGACCCCGATGCATGTAGGAGTCGATGCATCGTTGTCGAGGATTCACCGCTCGCAGACATGCGTGGATATCCTATGCTATCTGAGGGGATAATAGTGTATAAATCTCTGGCCAGAGTACTATAAGTGTTTTAGGTAAATGTGTTTACCTAGTTACACTCGCGATGTCACTATTCGATCTCCAAGATGTATGAATAGCTATCGGATCTATGGCGACTCTCGATTTACCAATGGTCGTTGATCCGATCGGGATATATGGATTGAAAGGACCGTACTGTACGCTAACCACGACCAACTGGTTCTTGCAGGCACTATCAGTGATAACTAGGGGATCATGGCACACAAGTACTGGATTCGAGATTCCCGCACGGATACTCAGCTCAATGTGTTGAGCATACGAAGAGGATTTTGGGAGTGCGACTTCCTAAAAGGTCAACAGAGGTCAAATCGTGATTTGCCGATGTTGAGGGGCAAAACGGTCATTTTTCAATGGGGTTCTGAAAAATGGTTTTTCAGATCATAGTATTCAGTTTTGGAAACGGAGTCGATCGGTCCGATCTGATCGGCGATCGGAGTTATAATGAATTCTCGGTGATGGGGATGAACTGAATGTTCATCCGTTGGACCCGGGCCCGTTGGGCCGGTCCAAGTCCATTCTTAATTCTATTTAATTAAGCCTAGACTTCATAACTTACACTCTCATTAAACCCTAACCCTAAGCATTGGAGCCGCCGCCCCATCCTCCTCCAAGCCTCACGCAGCCGCCGCCGCCGCCTCTTCGCCGGAATTGTTCCGGCCAAATTTGACGAGGAGAATCCGTCCACGCAGATCTCTTCAGGCCTTCTAGTGCAGGCTGACGAAGGAATCCCGTCTCCGGTCGTGGACCTGATTGACGATATCTACCGCCGCCTACCGTGAAGTGCCGTTTTCTTTACGAAACCGGTCGGAGCCAGGCACGAGTTTCCATCAAGGTAGTGATTCTAAACGCCCTATGAATGTCATAGTTTAGTGTTTTGTTAATCGTATTGATCGTCTCCCGCCACATGTTTTTGTTCTTCCGCTGCCTCGCCAGAGGGCGTGATCCGGATCCAACATATACGCCACTGGGATACTCTAACCACCTCCTGGGGCACCACCATCTGGGTTAAAACCACGACCAGCTGTAAAACCTGGGTTTCCTGAAAATAACACAATAAGGAAAACAACCAAGCCCCAGAGGGACATGGGGTCAAACCCCAGTACGGAGAGCAACTATAAAACAGCAGTAAACAGCAAGAATAAAATGCAGATGCTATGCATGAGGAAGGAGACAACAGCTCAACGGAAATCTGCAACAGAATATGTGGCCACGGTGAGTGTAGGACATGTGGGTGCTACCCACTCACCCCTACTCGCCCACCCTTACCAGACACATCAACAACTCAACCTGCCGTTGCCTCGCCCATGAACTGTGATAGTTAACCACTCGGCGCATCGTGGCTAACAAATCCCAGCAGGGAGATGAGAGTGTGGTATTTCCGCTCGCCCTCGCATCATGGTAAGTAAACAGAACAATAACAACGAAGCAATGGCTGCAAAAGCTGAACGGAGATGCAAATGCGTGTATGCAACATGCTGGAATAACAAGCATATAAACATATGCGAAACAATAATAGCATCAGCAAGTATACACCACATAACCAACAGTCATCTCACAAAACAGCAGCCAGCAGTAGCCATCTCACAAATTATACAAACCATAACATCGCTGTATTACAAGCTCCAATCCGTACCTTGCTAAGAATACTGATACATATAAATATGCTATACGCCACTGGGATACTCTAACCACCTCCTGGGGCACCACCAGCTGGGCTAAAACCACGACCAGCTGTAAAACCTGGGTTTCCTGAAAACAACACAACAAGGAAAACAACCAAGCCGAATAGGGACATGGGGTCAAACCTCAGTACGGAGAGCAACTATAAACAGCATGAATAAAATGCAGATGCTATGCATGAGAAAGGAAAAAACAGCTCAACGGGATCTGCAACAGAATATGTGGCCACGGTGAGTGTAGGACATGTGGGTGCTACCCACTCACCCCTACTCGCCCACCCTTACCAGATGCAACAACCACCCAACCTATGAACTGTGGTAGCTACTAGCTAGCCATTCGGCGCATAGGGGAAATGAGAGTGCGGAATCATCGCTCGCCCTCGCATCCTGGTAACTAAACAGAACATATACAACGAAGCAATGGCTGCAAAAGCTGAACGGAGATGCAAATGCGTGTATGCAACATGCTGGAATAACAAGCATATAAACATATGAGAAAAAATAATAGCATCAACACGTATACACCATATAACCAACAGTCATCTCACAACACAGCAGCCAGCAATAGCCATATCACAAATTATCCAAGCCATAACCTCGCTGTATTACAAGCTCCAATCCGTACCTTATACTTCTGTGTAATAATTACCACAACAAAGGTCCCGAGAAAGCTGAACAACAACCTGTCAAAGCACACAGGGGCATAAATCATCGGGACTCAAATACACAGAAGGTACTGCCGGGAGTTACAACTCAACCAGCGATCCCATCAATACCACTTAACAGGGAGCTTAAATCAACTTACTAAAGCTAAGATCTTACAACAATTCGAAGCTACCTGCTCACAGCGAACACACGGCCAAGACAGTAACTTCGTGACTTCGCTCTAGCTAACAAAAGCCTCCAAGAATGGTATAAGATGGAAGAGCTTCTTGAGAGGAGTCCAACGCTACCTCGAACAAGCAAAACAACCACCGAGAACTACGGGAATTGCCGGAGAAAAGCTACGGTGAACAGTGCTCTAGGGTTCGAGAAATAGAGAACGAATGTCGGGGAAAATATTCTAAGTATGGGATCTGATATCTCAAACGAATACCAAGTCTTCCTATATATATAAATCCCACAGCTGCTGAAATCTGATTAAAAGTCCACCGACATAACCAGCAGGTACCAACAACCATCGGCTGGTCGAACCCCTAAAAGCATAATCCCAAACACACAAAACGACGTCGTAGGACACTACCTACGACTGGTTCTCAACCAAAAGCTGGACAACCAGACGACTGGTTTAAACATCACGAGAAATTCCTCCAAAAGCTGGTACCAGCCGCAACATATAAAACTCAGCATTGCAATTAGTCAAAACGGCGTCGCACAGCTGACGTCATCAAATCTGGTCGCTAACTCTCTCTCAAAACCAGCTGCAAGCTACAGAAGAGTTGACCAGCGTTGACGTCTGGAAATCGAATATGCGCATCGACTGGTTCCTTAGCGCTAGCCAAACAACGACGTTTCCTCCTCGCGCTACAGCGATGTTGACCCGCGTTGACATCTGCTTAGGCTGAACAACCAGCAGGCACACACACGATCAGATCTTACACTAGCGCTACACCAAAACGACGTTGCTCCAACTTATTCAAACGACACTGTATCCAACCCGATACAATTCCACGCTAAGGCAACGGCTGATATTACAAGCGCTACCAGATCTCTCCAAACGACGGTGTTTCATAATACTGCGTTACCAAAACATGTTGCGACTGGTTTTCACTATTCAACCAGCTTTCACCAAAAACCAGCTTTCACCCAAAAAAAACTCAAAAATACGAAAACTCCCACAATTGTTCTAGGTGAGGAATTTGACCCAAAATTACTACTCAAACATTTAACAGAGATCTTAAACCACCAAGAATCTCAAAACAACGATTAATTCTCACGATTAATCTTAAACACAAATCCAGGTCTCACAAATTACCTTCAAAATCTTGAAGAAGCTTGATATTTTGATGTTAAAAGGGTGGAATTTAGTTTTTTTTTATGGTTGTGTGATTTGTGGAGTGGGGGCCGAAATTCATGTATATAGAGGAGTAAAAAGTGGTCTTTTAATTTAATAAGGGTGCTCAGAACAGTTGTCAAATAAATTTTAAAAGTGCTACTCAAAGTACCCCCTTTTTCCACCCTTTCAAATTTGAAAAAAAAGAGTTAATAAAATAAGGTGAAAGGTGGTTTCAATCATGGTGGTGAGATGAGGATAGAATTGCTACTAAGAATTTAAATAAAGTGCTAATTTTCTAATTTTAGTAAAAAAATCAACTTTACATCGGTGTTCCCCTCGTCTCCTTTCCGGCCTCGAATCATCTAAAACAAATTTTCTAAAATACCTCATCATTATTTTAATTTAATTAAACACTAATGCATAATCATAAAAAGAAATAAATCAATATTATGAATAGAAGTAAATAATTAGGCATGTGGTTTATGTAGAGAAATTCCTAGACATTAATACTCTCCCCCTTAACAAGAATTTCATCCTCGAAATTCGAAAACTTACCGAATAGATCTGGTCTCTACTCCCACGTAGCTTCCTCTTCCGAATGGTTCAGCCACTGGACTTTGACCATGGGAATGGTCCGGTTGCGTAGCTTCCGGTCCTGTCTGCCCAAGATCCGAGTAGCACGCTCCTCAAACGTCAACTGTGAAGATAGGTGTAGTGGCTCAACGCTCAGCACATGAGAGGGGTTAGGTACATACTTCCTGAGCATGGAGATGTGAAAGATGTTATATCGCTGCCAGGCTCGGTGGTAGTGCGACCCGATAAGCTAATGTCCCCACTCTATCGAGGATCTTGAAGGGTCCTATGTATCTGGGAGCCAGCTTTCCTTTCTTTCCAAATCTCATCACGCCCTTCATGTGTGCTACTTCACGAATACATGGTCTCCTACCGAAAACTCTAGCTCTCTCCATTTCAGATCAGCATAGCTCTTCTGCGTACTCTGTGTGGTCCTCATCCTATACTTGATCCTCAGTACAGTGGCAGCCGTCCGTTGAACTAGCTCTGGTCCAATCTCTGCTCTCTCTCCGACTTCATCCCAATGAATGGGGGACCTACACTTCCTCCCATAGAGTGCCTCATATGGTGCCATTCCTATGGAGGCCTAAAAGCTATTATTGTATGCAAACTATACTAGTGGCAGCTTGGTCTCCCAAATCCCCTGAAAATCAATGACACATGCTTACAGTAGATCCTCCAGTATCTGGTTCACCCTCTCAGTCTGTCCATCTGTCTATGGGTGAAAAGAGGTGCTGAACTGCAGCTTCGTCCCTAGTGAAGAATGAAGACTCCTCCAGAAAGCCGATGTAAAGAGAGCATCTCTATCAGAGACTATCTAAACTGGTATCCCATGTAGTCTGACAATCTCTCTGATGTACAACTCAGCATACTGTGTTATGGTGAAGGTGGTCTTCACCGGCAGAAAATGTGCTTACTTGGTGAGTCGGTCCACAATCATCCATATAGAGTTCGAGCCTCTGATTGACCTCGACAGTCCCAGTATAAAGTTCATCAAAATATTCTCCCACTTCCACTCAGGAATAGGGAGTGGTCTTAGTAGTCCTGCGGGTCTCTGATGCTCTAGCTTGACCTGCTGGCAAGTCAAGCACTCAGACACAAATCGGATGATGTCTCGCTTCATACCTGGGTACCAATACAACTGTTGTAGATCTCTGTACATCTTCGTGCTCCCTGGGTGCACGGAGTATGGTGACGCATGAGCCTCCGTCATAATCAGCTCTCTTAGTTCATCACCTCAAGGAACCCAAAATCGACCTATAAACTTCACAATCCCATCGCTCACTGTGTAGAGTCCACCGCCCTTCTCTTCATCCCTTAGTATCCACTTCTGCAGCTGCTCGTCACTGGCCTGACCATCACGTATGCAAACTAGTAGTGTCAACCGTACAGTCATCGAACTCAGTCTAGGTGCTCTCCCCGTAGTGTAGACCTCTAGCCCAGAATTCTGAATCTCCCTCGGCAAAGACCCTGAAACTGTCAGATGTGCAATAACTGCGGTCTTCCTACTCAAGGCATTGGCCACCACATTAGCTTTCCCCCGGGTGGTAGCTAATATCGCAGTCATAATCCTTCAACAAATCTAGCCATCTTCTCTGTCTCATGTTCATCTCCTTCTGTGTGAAGAAATACTTCAGGCTCTTGTGGTCTGTGAATATCTTGCACTTCTCTCCGTAAAGATAATGCCTCCAAATATTAAGTGCAAATACTACTGCTGCTAGCTCCAGATCATGTGTCGGATAATTCTTCTCTTGCGTATTCAGCTGTCTCGAGGCGTAAGCTATTACCTTGTATTGTGCATTAAGACTGCGCCTAGGCCTAGCTTAGACGCATCGGTGTAAATCATGAAGTCTCCTTGCCCTGATGGCATAGCTAGGACAGGTGCTGAGATGAGAGCTTGATTCAAAGCATCGAAGCTCTGCTGGCACTCGGGGTTCCAGGTATACTTGGCATTCTTCTTCCAATGCAGTCAAGGGCACTGTAATGGAGGAAAATCCCTTGATGAATTTTCGATAATACTCTGCCAACCCTAGAAAGCTGCGATTCTCAGATGCGTTCTTCGGCACTGCCCATTCTCTGACTGCCTATACCTTAGAAGGATCTACCTCCACACCTCTGCTAGAAATGATGCCCAAAAAATGTCACTCTCTCCAACTAAAACTCACACTTACTGAATTTTGCATACAGCTTCCGCTCTCTCAGTACTTCCAAAAACAGTCCGCAGATGCTGACTGTGTTCCTCCCTGCACCTCGAATAAATAAGTATGCCATAAATAAATATGATGACGAACTGGTCAAGGTACGGCTGAAAAACGCGGTTCATGAGATCCATGAAGACTGCTGGAGCGTTAGTCAATCCAAAGGACATAACTCTCAGGCCTCGTGCACAAACACAGAGTTAAACCACACAAACACTAGCGGAAGCAATAAAATAGTGGTTAAAATTTTCGCTTTAGGCCTGACGAAAAAAAATATAATTTAAGTACTACAATACTCAAAATATCCCAGTTTACGGTCACTCAGTACAACAGTACAACATCAAATAAAATACAAGAACACCTGAGTACCACTAGATACAACAAAGCACAGGGCATCCACCGGCTAACAGTACTGATATATAAAATACTATACTAACAGGGACACTCTAACCACCTCCTGGGGCACCACCAGCCGGGTGAACTCCACGACCAGCTGAGTAACCATGGTAACCTGAACGAAAAACAGGCAAACAAACAAACCAAGCCTCAGAGGGACATGGGGTCAAACCCCAGTACGAAGAGCAACTGAAAAAAAGCTAATGGAAAGCAACAAGCAATGTGCAAATGCTATGCATGAGATGAGGCTACAACTGAAGGCAGGGAGCCAAAAGATCTCAACAGCTGCTCAACGAACGAATCAGATCAATAGAACAACAATGGCCACGGGGTGTGTGAGTATATGGGAGCTACCCACTCGTCTCAGCACATGGTACCGGATGCATAACACAGCTCAACCCGCTGTTGCCCAACTCATGAGATGTGGGAGCTACCCACTCCGCTCATAGTGGCTAACAGATCCCGGCAGGGAGATGAGGTATACGGGAGTTACCCGCTTGTCCTCAAAACAGGCATCCCGGTACACACAGATCAAAACAACAGGCACGGCTAAACAAGATCTGAGCTCAATACGCAGTAATGCGTGTATGCAATGATAGCTTACAGATAACAACACAACAAAAGCAAGTCACAACAGCAACGAAGCATACACCACAGTAAGAATAATCACAAATGATCAATCCAAAGCTGTAAAGCAAGCTCACATCCGTACCTCAATTCTTCTGAGCTATAATTACAACAACGAAGTCCCGAGCAACACAGATCTCACACCTGTTAAACCAAACATAGATACTAGCTCAGGGAAATTAGCACAGAAACTACGAATTGGGAGCTACGAGCTCAACCAAGTCTGTCCTACCCTTATAACACAGCAGAAGGCTCTAAGAAAAGCACAAGGTAGTATCTTAACACTTACCCAACAAGCTACCTCAACGACAGAGGAAATCCAACGCTTATGCTAAAAAACTACAGAAGGGAGATGTCTTCGCACACATCTTCGGCTTCACGCAAGCTTCCAAAAGTAGTACCAAACGAAGCGTCTTAGCAAGAGGAGTCCAGCGCTACCACTCTTACTTTCGTCGGAGCTATCTATCATCGACAATCGGAGAAGATAAGGTTCGATGAACAGTAGTTAAGGTATCGCGACAGGATTCACTATCAGGAAATATTCTAAGTGTCAAGGCTGAATAATAAAGAAAGAAGGCATATTTCTCTATTTAAAGGTCAGATATGCTCAAATCTGAAGAAAAGAACCTACCGACAACTTAAGTCTCAAAGCTGATTTCCCACTCGGATCTGAATCTCACCACAGGTCTGACTCTACGTCAAACCAGATCCTGACGTAACCAAACGACGCCGCACAGAGTCTACTGTCGCATCTGGACACATTACCCGCTACTCGAATCTGAAATGCTAAATGCGTCGCATCTCAAACACGCAGATCCTAACGAAATCTGAATATCACCCGCTAAACCGAAAACACAGTCGTTCCAACTAATCCAAACGACATAGTTTAGCTACCCACTTCTGAAACACGCTAGCTCACATCTAACACCTGCGATACCAGATCTCATCACCACAACTAAGCATGATCACCAGCACTGATCATCACTCGCATCTGATCAGTTCCCGCTGAAATCTCCAACTCTCCAGATCTGTTTCAAGGACTTATACGTACCCGATAACTACGCCAAGCATAACAACTCAAAGCTGGCTCATCCCAGATTTGTTCAAGCCAAATCTGGTCTATGCTAAACCCGATTAATTAACTAAATTAATCCAAGTAAACTTTTGGGTCTCACATAACCAAGAACTCGTAATGCCCATAGCGCGTTTTGAATGTCGATATACACATCAGACTCCCTCACCCTCAACTGATGGTATTCAGATCATAGATCTATCTTTGAGAAAATCGAAGATCCCTCAAACTGGTCAAAGAGATCCTCTACTCGTGGCAATGGGTACTTATTCTTAACAGTCACTGCATCCATCTCCCTATAATCAATGCAAAGCCGCATACTCCCATCCTTCTTCTTCACAAATAGAATGAATAAACCCCTTATCCAGCAACTCCTGAATTTGCTCTTTCAGCTCCTTCATCTCGGTGGGAGAAAGACGATACGGTGCCTTAGATGATCGGCATGGTACCTGGAAACAACTCAATAGCAAACTCCACCTCTCGCTCTGATGGGAATCCTGCAATATCCTCAGGAAAGACATCTGTATACTCTCTCACAATCTCCACGTCTGACAGTGACGGGCTCTCTGCTAAAGCAGTCATCGTGATGCTAGCTAAGAACGGCGGACATCCGCTATCGGTAAGCTTCCTCGCCTGCATGAAAGATATAAGTCAAGGCTTCCTCATGCCTCGAGCTGCCGTGAAAACAAAAGACTCTCCTCTAGGGGATCTAAGCTCCACAGTTCTGCCCTGGAAGTCAATTACGGCTCGATAACCTGCTATCCAGTCCATCCCAAGAATGATATCGAACTCTCGCATAGGGAATACAATTAGATCTGCAAAAACGGTACAGCCTTGTAGCACCATCTCAAGATTCCTAACGATGCTGGCCATACGTAGCTCCTCTCCAAATGGAATTGTCACCAACATATGCTCCGTTAGGCTCTCCAAAGCAATATCCATCCGCTGTACAAACTTCTCACAGATGAAAGAGTGTGTCGCCTCTGAATCGATCAAGGCTCTGGTAGCTACTCCTAATACGACTACTCTACCTAGTAGACATCACACGTGCATATAATTGTAACCATACTATTCGCAACACATACTCAAAAATTCTATTCATAAAATATCACATATCTACAATCTTATGTTCGCAAGAATTAAAGCGGTATGTGTAAGGTTACCTGTGAGCAGCGTGGTGTCTGGATCAGCCTCTTCAGCCTGCATCACATGCACTCTCCCGATGGCAGGCTGTGACAGTTGCGGGCAATCATATGAAACGTGGCCCGGCTGCTTGAACTTGTAGCAGACTCCAGCTCCATTTAAGAATTTTCCCGCGTGCTGGCGTCCTTAGGATTGGCATGTGGGCTTCTGTATTGAGGGCCCGGGTCTCGGTGCCTGCTGATTTTGTGGTCTCCCAGAAGGCGCGGGCCTCGGCGTCGGTCTCTCTGTCCCTATCAAGTCCAATCATCACTAAATTTGCATGGAAGAATAGCTGCTTAAACGAAAATATACTAACCTTGTCCTTGCATCTTATGTGGTCCAGAAAACGACCTCTTGGCCTGAGTCTATTGTTGTGGCTGCATCTGGAAAGGTCTCTTCTTTTGAACTTCTATGCGGATGTCCTTTAGTGTCTGCTCGGACCTGAAAGCTTTCTTGAGTGCATCGGCATAATCAGTGTGGTCTGCCATCAGAACATCCCTACGGATCATGGGGCTCAGACCATCAAGGAAGTGCTGTAACTTCTCTGTAGGATCGTCGGCAATAAGGGGCGAGAAGTGGCAGCACCTATCAAAATTCTTGACGTACTCCACGACGGACATGTCTCCCTATTGGAGGTTCCTGAACTCCCTCTTCAGCTTTTCCTGTACGTCAGGGGTGAAGTACTTGTCGTATAATAGTTTCCTGAATCCAGCCCAATCCAGCATGTCTGGACTCACAGTCTTCTCTGCTCCCTCCCACCAGAGAGCAGCATCCCCTTCAGTTGGAATACAACACAACTCACCCTAGAAGCGTCCTCCAGCCTCATGTAATGGAAGATGTTCTCCAGAGAACTGACTCACTCCTCGGCAACAAACAGGTCAGTGGAGCCCGAAAACTCTAGGGGTCCCAACTTCCTAAACTTCTCATAAGGTAGCTCCACCTGTGCTGCCTGTGACGAACCGGCATTATGCCATAGTGTTAGGATCGAAAAGCAAGCTCGGGAGTTCAAAGGGGGGTGAATGAACACCTTTGCTGATTTTTCTTTGAAAATTACTTCGAAAGGTTTTACAGTTTTGAAGCAAGCTTCCAGCCGAGTTACCATCTAGGAAGGTTCTCAGTGTCTACTGTTGTCTCATGTAATAAAATGATTTTCATGAGGAATGAACATGATTCAATCAGCTGAACAGTTTAATCACATTTGTGAATATAAAAGTTGTAGAGACGAGAGATTTGTTTTTGGAAGTTCGGAGCAAATTCTCATACGTCTCCCCTTTTTCCATAATGGGATGGTTTACACTAGAATAATTTGGTTTATACAACTCTTTGTACAAACCCACTCCCTCAACCAGCAGCCACGATAACTCCTAGCAAACAACAGCGAAACACAGACCCGTGATCTGGTTTGCAATACAACAATCTCAGCTCTAAGCTGGTCGTGCTAATCTAGAACTTCTTCACTCTCTGTTTATGTTTTAAAACAGTCGCTCAATACTACAGAGTGTGTAAATAGAAGAGTCTGTGACACATAAAAGTAAATAATCAATCTGTGCATGTGTCACTTGTACAAGCTGGTTCAAGATGAACTTTGTTTCAGTGAAGGACTGGTTATTTTGTATGTTCAATAATCTTGTTTTTTTTAGTCTTTTCTTCAAGCTGCTTTACTCTTCTATATATACTCTTTGGATGCAAAGGTAATAAATGTTACCAGTAGACACGTTGTGTGCATTCAAATTGAATTTCCTGCGATGCCTTAAATGCATGTACTATGAAAGTACAGCTCCAATAAATGCATTGCCCTTTTTAGCAACTCTGCGCCGTCTTCAGTTTGTACTGTATCTCTTCGTAACTGATTTTAGCTCAAAGTAGTTTCAACGACTACACATCACTGCAGAGATGTCGAATTTTCAAATCAAGTTGTACGTAGATTCAAACATTCCAAAATACAAGTTGCTAAGTTGCCTTTAACTTAGCTAGCCTCCCGTTTTAGTTCTAGAAAGTTGAGATGGTTTTCTTAACTAGTCTTCCAGCTAGTTACTCATTACACCAGCTGGTTTTGTTATCTGCGAGCTATTCTCAAAACCATAAAACCACTGGTTTTTAGCTATTCAATTCAGTGCTTTCTGATCTTCGACCTTTCTCAATTTATCTGCCTAGGCATCTTTGACCTGGTATTAGCAATACTTGGTATCCAGCTAATCTATCAGCACACCTTAAATTCCTGAGATGGTTTGTCCTTAAAACCAGCACATCTTGATATCTTGAACCAGCTTGACCAAACTCCCTTTGCTGGTTTGACCTCAATGCTCTGAGCTGGTTTTTCCTTGATCGGCATGACTCTACTCTGATCTGGTTTCTACTTCCTACAAAGTAATCTTCGTCCAAATCTTGTCACTTTGGTCAAATTTCTCTTTTATGGATTTCATTTCTTGTTCATTTTTCATCACCAAAACTTCTGAAATTCATCCTAACATCCCCCTTTTTGGTGATGACAAAACCCTGGTTGTAAAAATAGATTTCTATAAACCATTAACTAATTTACAATGAGAAATTTAGCTCTAAATAACTTAGTCCAAAAACAAATCAAAAACCGCCCTTGCTCTATAACCATTTACTGTACTTAAATCTTTCACTATCTTCACCCCTTCTATAGCTTCCAGGGATTGGTCCTCTTCCTCCTCTTGGGCTTGGTCCTCTGCCTCGTGTAGTACTCTGTCCACCACTTGATCCTTCCCCTCCTAGTCTACTGGATCCGTCTACTGGTCTACTCTTCCCACCTTCCCCCTTTTGGGCATCACCAACCCTCTTGAGATGTTCAACTAGCTCGGCAAGCTGCAATTTGACCATTTCAAGATCAGTGGTCAGCTGGTGTTGCTGTCCAGCAAGCTGATGACTAATGCTGGTTTCTAATGCAGTTTGGGAAGACGTAACATTGCCGACCAGTGTGTCCATATTGGCATGAAAGATATGCTTGTGGCATCCAAATTCCAGCTTCAAAAATGTCTGAGTATCCATCACCTGCTCAATATTGGAATTCATAGAGCGATTTTAGACTCCATAGACTGTATCTTCAAATATATAGAGAGAGTCCTTGAGCCCAAAGAGGTCAGCTTGGGCTCCATATAAATCATCCGTGAATCAATTGAAGCGACATATTTGTCTACTTCATCAAGCTTAGAGTTAGCATGAGGGCTGTTGGAGGTACTGGATATGATCATTCGTTGAGAACCAGTGTGGGAAGATTCTGAGCTGTCGAGGAAGGATAAGCGGGTGTCCTCTTCGCTGTCTGCCTTAAATGCAACCATCTGGAGATGTGAAGGATTGGGACCCTGATGGTCCGCATTATTATCTTCTGAAGTAGGATCGGGACCGTGATTATTTATATATGGGTCCTCCAGTTGAGTAGGATTGTCAGTAAACCCTGTTGTTGGTGTTTCTCAGTCAAAGAATTTTGCTGTACATTGTCTTGTTCACCATGATCCTGGTGCTCATTATTCGGAGCCTGAGGCTCCTCCGTGGGAACAGGTGGCTCATTCTCATGATCCTGGTGCTCTTGAGAAATCACGACCTCATTCACAATATCCAGCTGTACAATCTGCTCAACTTTATCCTGTGTTGCTTCCCTTTCTTGTTCAGTCCGAATAGAGAATTCCAGAGTAAGAAATTGTGACTTCATTGGATTCTGATCCTATTAATGAGGCTTCTGGATCCATAATCGGCAACCCTGCTATCACTCGTTGAGCCCTGTGCAGCGTAACTATCTCCTTTAGCTCTTTGTGGAGAAACCGAATACAGAGATAGTCATGGTTGACCGATGCGACATCCAGATGGAAATTTTCCAGATGCTCATTATACAGTTCCTGGACTTCCAGCTCGTAGAGTTTATACAAAATGAGCGATCGTCGCTCAAACAATTCAGATACAAAATGCTCCTCAATAGGGGTAGGTTTGGGCATAACAACTAGGGTCTCTTTACCCTTAGAGGCGGGATCGATTTTGGGCAGAAAATATGTTACCCAATCGATCTCCTGGATTTGTATGGGGGAAAAGATACCCTGTCCCACAAACTTCATCGTCTGCAGAGCTGGTTGCTTATCACCACTATTGCCTTGTCATTGAGATCAGATACCTGCGCACTCTGAAAAGTGCTTTCCTCCATCTCGATTCTATCACCATTGTTAACCCAGTCTGCAATTTCAAAGGTTCCCCTTCGGGACATCCATCAGTAGTCATTCTTGGCGCGTCCTGAGCAGTAGTACAAGAGATTTAATTTTGACCCCCATGGTCCATCTGAGTATCATACTCCAGATTTTCTTCATACCGATCGTCACCACCCCTCTGTACATCCTGGTCAGAGTCCATTCTCTTATGCCCTCCTGGGCCATCATCAACTTGCTCGTCACCAGAAACCTCTGTACCACCAGTGAGTACTTCTGGTATTGGACAAGGCTGTGAATCACCCTTGTCAAAAGTTGAGTGTTGTTGTGTCTTGGGCCTCTGAGTCCTCTTTTTCTTTGCAAGATTCTTGAGGGGTAGAGAGATGGTAGAATCAGAATCAGATGATTCAGCTCTTTGCTTCCTCTTTGCGCCACCTTGTTTCTTTTTCCCTCCATGCGAGAGCGAATCCAAGTCTAATTGCTGAGATGAGGAGTTCTCTTAGTACCTGCATACCCAAAAGGGGGCGCTGGTTAAAAAACAATCATTGGATTTTCTTTCTTGCTCGCTGGAGCATTCTTGCTCCCAGCCTCCACAGTAGGGATCTTCACCGACTTCTTCTTATTTCTTGATTCTGCCTCTGTTGATATTTTCTTCTTAGTTTTGTTCACATCCTTCTCTTTGTCCACTAGCTGTGCTACCTAGGATTCGTCACCATCGGTATTACTGGCAGTATCTTCAGCTTGCTTTCTTGTTTCACCAGTTGGTTTTTCCATATTTTTCTTGATGTATGTTTGTACCGACTTGTTGGTTAGCACCTTTTGAGGGTGCATCTTGACTGAATCCCCGAGATCAGTCTTCACCAGCTTTTCCAATAAAACACTAACATGTACGGAAAACCCTTGAGATTGTCGCTTAGAATTGTTTACCATACTCAGCAATACTTGAAACAGAATATGACCCCAGTTAAATTTCAGTCCGATAGTAATAGCGACCATGAAATCAAACTTTTCACTGGTAACCACATCAAACGATCCAGCCTTTGTGCACAACGCCTTGGCTACAATATCGTGCGGCGAACGGAATTCCATCTTCATACCCTTTTTTTTGTTTGGTACCCTAAATGGCTTGTCAGAGCCAGAGACAGACTTCGCATCTCAACCACACTCTCCTTTGGAATATCCATAAAATTTGTCAGCCGTTCAGTAGGTAGCCCAAAAACCTCAGTGAATACATCCTTGGTAAGCACCATTTTGCGATTGCCCACAGAACTAACAATCGTTCCTGCGATAATTTTTGCATTAGAGAAAAATTCAATCACAGCGTCCTCATAAACTAAATTGGATGCCTCCAAAAACCCCTTGAGCCATGTATCCTTCAGGGACTTAAACATTTTTTCCATCCCAACGTGCTTCATGACAAGCACAGACTGCTTCATGACAAGCACAGACTCAAATTTTTACCTGCATATCATTGACGAAGAAGGAAGCAACCATATCGATGATTAAAGGTTTAGGAAGCAAAAGGTTTGCAAGAGATTACACGAGAGTGCTAGAAATTTGCTTGAGTGCATGAAAACTTTTGAGAGAATAAAGTAAAAATTAAACCGAAAATGGTTTATGTTTGAGGAGGGAGATAGAAGGTTTTTACTGGTCACGTGTCATCACCATATTAAAAGACATTTGAAATTCCAGAAGGATGACCCTCCGATTTATAAACGTTCAAGATATACCTCAATCTCGACCGTTCAATTTTATGTACCAGCATGGAAACTAATAAAGCAAACCCCATGATAACATCACACTGTATGTGTGCCGAGTTGGTCCAGATTGCATACCAGCTTGTAGACAAACAACGGACTGTTTTGTTATCTGTTTGACTTATTATGTTCCCCCAGAATTTATGCATACAGAACACAATCACGACATGTCAATGAGACCTAAGATGTTTCTAAAGTGAGAAAACTTAGCGTCCGGTAGAGGTTTGGTGCAGATATCAGCTACTTTCTGATCCGTTGGCACATGCTCCACCCGGACGTACTTCTTGAGTACATGGTCTCGAATGAAGTTTTGAGACCCTAAAGATTAAAAGATTAATTGAGTTAATTAATCGGGTTTAGCATAGACCATATTTGGCTTGAACGGATCTGGGATGAGCCAGCTTTAATCTGGAATTCTTAGTGAAGTAATCGGGTCAGTATAACCTTTCGAACATCCCTGGATTGTTAGAGAACATCTGTGGGAAATGATCAGATTTGAGTGTAGGTCAGCGCTGGGTGATCATATTCAGATTCAGTCGTGAAATCTGGTGGTCGTGCGTTATTATGGGCGTGCTAGTTGGATATCTTTCACAGGTATCGAAGCGACGCCGTTTGAGAGGAATCGGGTTTGAGTTGCGCAAGTGTTTAGTAATGCATGGACCGAACCGGTTCATGTTTTGGTGTAGACCAGTGCGGTTCAGGATATTCAGATTTGACTGGTCAATGCTTGTGTGAGATCTGGTTATTCAGATTTGGGTTGCGATGTGGTGACGTTTTGATGACGTCTTGGTGGACGCGATGTGATGTCGTTTAGCGATTCAGATATGGTTAGTGGGATGACGTGTCCTAGTGAGCGAGCAGTACTTGGTGCGATGTCGTTTGGGATAAGTTCCAAATCTGTTTAGCGTATGGTCCAAATCTGTAGTGTTACTCAGATCTGAGTTGGGAACAGCTTTGAGCCAGTATGTCGGTTGCTCCTATTCATCAGATTTGGGGAACTTAAGTTGTATATATAGAAGACTTTGACCGTTGTCTTGCTATTGTTTCCTGACACTTAGAAATATTCTCGTAACTTTATTCTATCGCGATACCCTAGCTACTGTTCACCGAAGCTTATTTCCTTCGATTTCCGACGGTAGACAGCTCCGATGGAAGCAAGAGTGGTAGTGTTGGACTTCTCTTGTTAGGGTGCTTCGTTCTATACCTTTTTCAAAGGCTTGCAATAGATGGAAGCAGATCGTGAAGGAAGCTGCTTTGTGTAGTCTGTTAGCATTTGAGCAGGAGCTTGTTCGGTAAGTGTTAGTTCCTACCTTGTGCTTCGTTTAGAGCTGTCCGTGGAGCTAGAAGGGTAGGACGGAGCTGGTTGAGTTTGTAGCTCCCAGTTCGTAGCTTTGAGCTTTGTGTCCCTGAGTTAGCGTTTGTATTTGGCTTAGCAGGTTTGAAATCTGGTTGCTCGGGACTGCTTTTGTGGTAATTGTAGCTCAGGACTAAGGTACGGATGTGAGCTTGTTTTACAACATTGAAATTGGCATGGGTATTATGCTTGCTGCTGTGTATGCATATGTGCTGTTATTTCTTGCCTCTGTTATGTTGTTTATTGCAAGCTGTTACATTGCATACACGCATTATTCATGTTAAGCTCATATCTTGTTAGCCTTGCCTTGTTGTGTTGATCTGTGAGTACCAGGATGCTTGTTGGAGGCCGAGCGGGTAACTCCCGTCACCCTCATCTCCCTGATGGGATCTGTTAGCCAATATGAGCGAAGTGGGTAGCTCCCACATCTCATGAGTTGGGCAACAGTAGGTTGAGTGATGTGTTCTGCATCTGGTACCGTGTGTTGAGACGAGTGGGTAGCTCCCATATACTCACATACCCCGTGGCCACTATCTTCCAGTGGATTGGATATCAGTCGTTGAGCAGTTCCTTAAGATCTTTTGGCTCCCTGCCTTCGGTTGTAGCCTTGTTCTCATGCATAGCATTCGCATTTTATCTATTTCTATTTAACTGATGATTTTCAGTTGCTCTCCGTACTGGGGTTTGACCCCATGTCCCTCTGGGGCTGGTTGTCTTGTTTGCCTGTGTGTGTTTTCAGGTTATCATCGTTTTCCGCTGGTCGTGGAGTTGATTCAACTGGTAATGCCCCGAGAGATGGATAGAGTGTCCCAGCTATATGTAGTAGATACATATGATATTTTCGTTATATTGTATTGTATCTATGTTGAGCGAGAGTCTCATTTGTTTGTTAATTGGGAGTCACTCTATGCTTGTATGCTAGCTGCATTGTAGTTGGTTTTCGAGTGTTGTTAAACCAATATTTTGAATAACATTGTATTTTAAATTATGTTTTCTAAGTCAGGCCAAAAGCGAAAATTTTAGCCACTATTTTTAATGCTTCCGCTATTGTGTTTTATGTGGTTTTACTTTGATTGAGTACGAGGCCTGACATTTTTGGTATCAGAGCTTAAGTTGGGATAAGCTCAATTTCTTTTGATCACACTTGAGTCTAGGCACAGTTTTGCTTGTTGATTGTGCATGACTATGTTATTTAGTTGCTATGTGATATACTTGTTGTTGTATGACCTTATTGTTTAGTGCCTTCGTAGATGCGCCTAAACATAGGGGTAGAGGTAGAGGGCAGATTCCGGAAGAGTCCGAGGGTCAGAACGATGAGGTTCAACGTATTATTCCTCTTCGTAGACGTGCTAGTCAGGTTGAGGTTGAGGTAAATGAGCTGCCAGCCCGTGTGGACGACATGGAACTTGTGATGGAGTGGTTTCAATGGATGAATCCTCAGACGTTTAACGGTGATGAGCGTAGTTCCGATGTGGAGTCCTGGTTGCAGCACATTACCGGCTTTGTTGATCGTGTGAGGTACGATGACGAGCTTAGGTTTAGTTTGGCTACGTTCCAGTTGAGGAGGAATGCTGAGCGTTGGTGGAGAGGCGCTTCGAGGACTCTCGAGGAGACTGGTGTAGGGATCACGTGGAACAGCTTTTGTACTGCCTTCCGTCAGGAGTACGTTCTGGAATCCTTTGTTAACGTCAGGGAGCGTGAGTTTGATAACCTGGTACAGGGGACTTTGTCTATAGGAGAGTATGCCCGGAGATTTTCTTCTCTTCTTTGTATGTTCCGTATGTTTCTGGCCTAGAGAGGGCAAAGAGAAACAAGTTCTTGGAGGGGCTGAATGAGGATCTGTATTCTTTGGTGCTGGCGAGTTCACCGACTAGTTATGCGGATGCGGTGGACATGGCTATAGATATTGAGGAGAAACTGTAGAACCGTAGTTTCGTGTTAGGCCTCAAGTGGTGCAAGGTAACCGTCCCATGGTCCCGAGGGTGCAACCTTCCCAGTCTTCATAGTCATCCCAGCCACCCCAGCAGCAGACAACCCAAAAATCTAGACGCCACAGGTTTAGACCTCGTGGTCATCAGTTCAAGAAGAAGTCTGGTTCTAGTTCTTCTGGTTCGGGCAGTTCTAGCAGCAGTAGTCCCAGGGCCGAGTTTTGTGGCCAGCGTGGAGGAAAGCATCCTACGACGCAGTGTGTGCAGGGTGCAGGGTGCATGTAATAATTGTGGGCAGTATGGACACTTTGTAAGAGTGTGTCCTTTGGCTGGATCTCAGCACGCCGCAGTCCCACCCCAGGGTCATTCTGGTGGGTCGTCTCGAGGTCGTTCTTTTCCTGCTCCACAGCAGAGGATAGTGGAGATGCAGTTTAGTCCGTTTCAGCAGCCTGATCCTTCGCGTTTTGGACAGTCTTCCAAGCCTCATTTCTCAGGACCCCAGCATGCCCAGATGAATGCCATGACGACGGAGCAAGCGGAGGGCACTCCAGGAGGAGTGATCGCATGTACTTGCTATGTTTTTTATTTTCTTGCACGTATATTGTTTGATTCAGGAGCATCACATTCGTTTATTGCTGATGCATTTGTGGTGGAGCATGGTTTGCATATCGCTTCTTTGTGTGATGATGTGTCTGTTGCGACTCCTGCCGGCGCGAGCCTATACTCCCAAGAGATTGTGTTGAATGACATTCTTAGGTTTGGTGAGAACGTTTTGGTAGCAAACATGATCAGACTAGTGATGTGGGATTTTGATTGCATTGTGGGAATGGACGTGTTGTCTAGTTATAGGGCCACCGTGGATGTTTCCATGACGTTGTACGTTTTAGGCCCAGTCTTGCGAGAAGTGGGACTTCTATGGCCACGATTCTCGATAGAAGATTCCTTTGGTTTTTGCGATGGAGATGTTTAGTCTGTTGTCGTTGGAGAACGTAGGTTTTATGATCTGTGCTTTAGATGCATCCTTTTCTTCATGCGTAGAGCTTGGTGATATTTCGGTCGCTCGTGAATTCTCCGATGTGTTTGAGGAGATTCCTGGTTTTTCTCCGAGAAGGGAAATCGAATTTATCATTGAGTTGGTACCTGGTACAGCTTCGATCTCGCGAGCCACGTATCGTTTAGCGCCAGCTGAGTTGAGGGAGTTGAAGGTACAACTTAGTGATTTGCTGGAGAAAGGTTTTATTCGACTAAGCATGTCGCCGTGGGGAGCTCCTATCTTGTTTGTGAAGAAGAAGGATGGTTCGATGAGGATGTGTATAGACTTCCGGCAACTGAATAAGGAAACAGTGAAGAATAAGTACCATTTGCCGAAGGTCGATGATTTGTTTGATCAATTGCAAGGTTCAGCCGTGTATTCGAAGATCGATTTACGTTCGGTGTACCATCAGTTGCGCATTCGGGAGCAATATGTTGCAAAAACTGCTTTTCGTACGAGGTATGGGCATTATGAGTTTTTGGCTATGCCTTTTGGTTTGACGAATGCCCTGCAGTTTTCATGGATTTGATGAATCGAGTCTTTCGAGAGTTCATCGATCAGTTTGTGATTGTGTTTATTGATGACATCTTGGTGTACTCGAAGACTGCGATGCAGCACAAAGAGCATTTGAGGCTGGTTCACCAGACACTTTGAGACTTGCAGCTGTATGCTAAGCTTTCCAAATGCAAGTTCTGGTTGGACAGGATTGTATTTCTGGGTTGTCGTTTCAGCTGAAGGTATTTCTGTGGATCCTAGTAAAGTTGAGGTTGTTGTTAACTGGGAGCGTCCCAAGAATGTTTCAGAGATTCGTAGTTTCTTGGGTCTGGCTAGCTATTATCGATGCTTTATCGAGGGATTTTCTAGCATAGCTAAGCCTATGACGCAGTTGACCCAGAAAGACAAGAGGTTTGTTTGGACTGAGCAGTGTGAGAACAGCTTTTGTTGCTCAAATATAAGCTAACTTCTGCACCTGTGTTAGCTTTTCCGTATGGTTCAGGTGGTTTTGTGGTTTGTTCTGATGCTTCTTTGAATGGATTGGGTTGTGTGTTGATGCAGAATGGTCGAGTCATTGCGTACGCTTATCGTCAGTTAAAACCGCATGAAACTCGATACCCAGTTATGATTTGGAGTTGGCAGCAGTGGTCTTTGCCTTGAAGATTTGGCGCCACTACCTGTATGGCGAGCAGTTTGTGGTATATATAGACCACAAGAGTCTCCAGTATCTGTTTTCTCAGTCATATTTGAACATGAGACAGTGTAGATGGATGGAGCTGCTTAAGGATTTTGATTGTGAGATCCAATATCAGCCTAGGAAGGTGAATTTTGTTGCTGATGCCTTGAGCAGGAAGAGTCAAGTGGCGATGCTGACTTCGTTGCAGATTTCGAAGGTCCATGAGCATCTAAGCACTACTGGTTGGCGGTTTTACCCAGGTGAGGATTATGTTGTGGTGTCTTCTTTTCAAGTTGAGCCACATATTTTTTCGAATATTAGAGCAGCTTAGAGAATAGATCCCTCTATCCATGAGTTGAAGCTGAAGGTCAGAGCTGGACAGTTGGAGGGCTATTCTATCTCATCTGATGTTTGTTTGAGGTTCCGTGGAAGGTTGGTAGTGCCGAATCTGATTGATTTGAAAGAGGAGATCTTGAGAGAAGCACACTGTAGTAGACATAATGTCCATCCTGGTACAAGGAAGATGTACCATGCCTTGAAGCTGCACTTTTGGTGGGCAGGTTTGAAGAATGATGTTGCTGACTTTGTTGCGCGTTGTCTGAACTGTCAGCAAGTTAAGGCCGAGAGGATGAGACCTGGTTGTTTATTGCAGAGCTTAGAGGTGCCCCAATGGAATTGGGAGCACATAGCTATGGATTTTCTAACGCATTTGCCTCGTTCCAGCAGAGGTTGTGATGCTGTGGGGGTTGATATTGACAGATTGTCGAAGTCTACTCACTTCATTCCCTATAATATGACGTATTATTTGAAGAAAATGGCGAAGCTGTACATAGATTTCGTGGTGAGATTGCATGGTGTGCCTGTGTCCATTGTTTCAGATCGTGATCCGAGGTTTACTTCCAGGTTTTGGAAGAGTTTGCAAACAGCTTTGGGTACCAGATTGGCTATTATTACTGCTTATCATCCCCAAATCGATGACCAATCCAAGAGGACTATCTAGATTTTGGAGGATATGTTGAGAGCTGTGGTGATGGATTTCAGTGGTAGCTGGCAAGATTTGTTGTCTTTGATTGAGTTACAGCTACCAGGTCACAATTGGTATGGCACCATTTGAAGCTTTGTATGGTAGGAAGTGCAGATCGCCTATATGTTGGGAAGAAGTGGGGGAGAAGCAGCTGTCTTCTCCAGAATTTGTGCAGCAGATGAGAGATCAAGTAGATGTGATTCAACAGCGTATGAAAGCTGCACAAGATCGCCAAGCTAGCTATGTGAACAGAAGGCGTAGGCCTCTAGAATTTCAGGTTTGAGATTTGGTTTTTCTGAAAGTTTCTCCTTTTCGTAGTGTCATGAGATTCGGTCTCAAGGGAAATTTAGCTCCTCGTTATGTTGGACCTTGTGTGATTGTTGAAAGGATTGGTCCTTTGGCTTATCGTTTGTTACTACCGCCAGATCTGTCCTCATTACATGATGTGTTTCATGTTGAGGAAGTATGAGCCAGATCCTTCTCATGAGTTCCGAACTGATGAGGTGGAGCTGGATCGGACTTTGAGTTATGTGGAATATCCCTTGCTGTTGGAGTGAAATAATGTCCCCTGCTAGGTAGAGCGATCGAAACATGGCACTTGTGTTGCTATACGATTTAAAAGATTGGAGTTGCACCGTTACCACAAGCTATAGCTTTTGGTAAAGCGGCAAGCGCTCGGTCCTACAATTGGTATCAGAGCCAGGTCACGGGTTCGATTCCCATTGATTGCAAGGAGTGCAATTATTGGGAGGGGGTTTGTTGGAGTGCAATAATGTCCCCTGCTAGGTAGAGCGATCGAAACGTGGCGCTTGTGTTGCTATACGGTTTAAAAGATTTGAGTTGCACCGTTACCACAAGCTATAGCTTTTGGTAAAGCGGCAAGCGCTCGGTCCTACACTTGCAGATCTTAGACAGAAAAAAGAAAATGATGAGGAATAAGACCATTCCCTTGGTGATGGTCCAGTGGAGAAAACATGATAGAGAAGAAGCTACGTGGGAGTTGGAAGAGAAAATGCAACGCGAATGTCCTCATCTGTTTGAGTAGATCTTGCATTTGACTCCAGTAGCTAGTAGTTTGTTGTTATTGTTTGTTCAAGTTATATTGAACTCTTGGTTAGTAATCCTTTGTTGCCCTTGGTGATGGTCCAGTGGAGAAAACATGATAGAGAAGAAGCTACGTGGGAGTTGGAAGAGAAAATGCAACGCGAATGTCCTCATCTGTTTGAGTAGATCTTGCATTTGACTCCAGTAGCTAGTAGTTTGTTTGTTATTGTTTGTTCAAGTTATATTGAACTCTTGGTTAGTAATCCTTTGTTGCGCGTTAGAGGTTGCAGATTGTTTTGTTGAGTTCTGCTCAGTTCTGGAGTTGTTCTTTGATTTTGAGGATGAAATCTTTTTTTCAGTGGGGAGAGATGTGAGACCCGAAAGATTACAGGAGTAATTGAGTTAATTAATCGAGTTTAGCATAGACCAGATTTGGCTTGAACAGATCTGGGATGAGCCAGCTTCGAGCTGGTATGCTTAGTGAAGTAATCGGGTCAGTATAATCTTTCGAACAGCCCTGGATTGTTAGAGAACTTCTGCAGGAAATGATCAGATTTGAGTGTTGGTCAGCGCTGGGTGATCGTATTCAGATTCGATGGTGAAATCTGGTGGTCAAGCGTTATTCTGGGCGCGTTAGTTGGATATATTTTGCAGGTATCAAAGCGGCGCCATTTGAGAGGAATCAGGTTTGAGTTGCGCAAGCGTTTAGTAATGCGTGGACCGGTCCGGTTCGTGTTTTGGTGTAGATCGGTGTGGCTCAGGATATTCATATTTGACTGGTCAACGCTTGTGTGAGATCTGGTTATTCAGATTTGGGTTGCGATGCGGTGACGTTTTGACGACGTCTTGGTGGACGCGATGCGATATCGTTTAGCGATTCAGATGTGGTTAGCGGGATGACGTGTCCTAGTGAGCGAGCGGTCCTTGGTGCGACGTCGTTTGGGATAAGTTCCAAATCTGTTTAGCGTATGGTCCAGATCTGGAGTGTTACTCAGATCTGAGTTGGGAACAGCTTTGAGCCAGTATGTTGGTGGCCACTGTTCATCAGATTTGGGGAACTTAAGTTGTATATATAGAAAACTTTGACCATAGTCTTGCTATTGTGTCCCGACACTTAGAAATATTCTCGTAACCTTACTCTGTCGCGATACCCTAACTACTGTTCACCGAAGCTTATTTCCTTCGATTGCCGACGGTAGACAGCTCCGATGGAAGCAAGAGTGGTAGCGTTGGACTCCTCTTGTTAGGGCGCTTCATTCTATACCTTTTTCGAAGGCTTGCGATTAGATAGAAGAAGATCGTGAAGGAAGCTGCTTTGTGTAGTCTGTTAGCATTAGATTTGCTTCTACCGTTCAGGTAGCTTGTTAGGTAAGTGTTAGTTCCTACCTTACGCTTCGTTTAGAGCTGTTTGTGGAGCTAGAAGGGTAGGATGGAGCTGGTTGAGTTTGTAGCTCCCAGTTCGTATCTCTGAGCTTTGTGTCCCTGAGTTAGCGTTGTTATTTGGCTTAGCAGGTTTCATATCTGGTTGCTCGGGACTGCTTTTGTGGTAATTGTAGCTCAGGACTAAGGTACGGATGTGAGCTTGTTTTACAGCGTTGAAATTGTCATGGATATTATGCTTGCTGATGTGTATGCTTCTATGCTGTCATTTGTTGCCTCTGTTATGTTGTTTATTGCAAGTTGTTACATTGCATACACGCATTATTCATGTTAAGCTCAGATCTTGTTAGCCTTGCCTTGTTGTGTTGATCTGTGAGTACCAGGATGCTTGTTGGAGGCCGAGCGGGTAACTCCCGTCACCCTCATCTCCCTGATGGGATCTGTTAGCCAATATGAGCGAAGTGGGTAGCTCCCACATCACATGAGTTGGGCAACAGCAGGTTGAGCGATGTGTTCTGCATCTGGTACCGTGTGTTGAGACGATTGGGTAGCTCCCATATACTCACACACCCCGTGACCACTATCTTCCAGTTGATTGGATATCAGTCGTTGAGCAGTTACTTGAGATCTTTTGGCTCCCTGCCTTCGGTTGTAGCCTTGTTCTCATGCATAGCATCGCATTTTATCTATTGCTATTTAACTGCTATTTTTCAATTGCTCTCCATACTGGGGTTTGACCCCATGTCCCTCTGGGGCTGGTTGTCTTGTTTGCCTGTGTGTGTTTTCAGGTTATCATGGTTTCTCCTCTGGTCGTGGAGTTGATTCAGCTGGTAATGCCCCGAGAGGTGGATAGAGTGTCCCAGCTATATGTAGTAGATACATATGATATTTTTCGTTATATTGTATTGTATCTATGTTGAGCGAGAGACTCATCTGTTTGTTAATTGGGAGTCACTCTATGCTTGTATGTTAGCTGAGTTTTAGTTGGTTTTCGAGCGTTTTAAAACAAATATTTTGAATAACATTGTTTTTAAATTATGTTTTCTAAGTCAGGCCAAAAGCAAAAATTTTAGCCACTATTTTAATGCTTCCGCTATTGTGTTTTATGTGGTTTTACTCTGATTGAGCACGAGGTCTGACAGAAGTGATGTCGTATGTCAATTTGCTTTGTTCTTGAATGCAGTACTGGGTTCTGACTGAACGCAATTGCACTTGTGTTGTCACAGAAAATGGGTGCTTCTTGTGAATCTATGCCGTAGTCCCGAAGTTTTTATTGAATACATAGCATTTGAGAGAAACTACTACCAACTGCAAGGTACTCTGCCTCAGCGGTGGACGTAGCAATTGATTTTTGTTTCTTGCTAAACCATGAAATAAGCCTATCACCAAGATTTGACAAGTTCCACTTGTGCTTCGGCTATCAATCTTACACCCTGTATAGTCTGCATCACTGTAACCAATTAAATTCAAGCTGGAGTCTTCGGGATACCAAAGACCCACGTTCTGCGTGCCTTTTAAATATTTGAGAATGCGTTTAACAATCATGTAGTGAGACTTTTTTGGATCAGCTTGAAACCTAGCGCACATACAGACCGAGAACATTATAACTGGTCTGCTTGCTGTGAGGTATAACAGCGAACCAATCATCCCATGATACATGATTACCTCAACGGCAGTTCCAGCTTCATCTTTGTCCAACTTTATGGAGGTACTCATTGGAGTAGCTGTTGAAGAGCAATTTTCCATCCGAAGTTGTTTAACTTGCAATCCTAGGAAAAATGTCAACTCTCCCATCATGCTCATCTCAAATCCTGCATCAACTTAGAAAATCTGTCGCGAAGTTTATGGTTAGTTGATCCAAAGATGATATATCAACATAAATCTGTACGATCAGGACATGATCTTTCTTCACGAATTTTAATAGTGTCTTGTCCACAGATCCAATAATAAAATCATGATTAATAAGAAATTTGGACAAAGTATCATACCAAGCTCTGGGAACTTGTTTCAGACCATACAGCGCTTTTTCCAGCTTGTAAACATGATCTGGTCTGGTATGATCTACGAAGCCATGATGTTGTGTGACATACACTTCCTCATTTAGGATTCCATTCAAGAATGCACTATTAACATCCATCTGATAAACTTTAAAATTCTTGAATGATGCATATGCAAGGAAGATTCTTGAAACGAACCAGACTCTAGAATATTTTTTTTAAAAATCGTTTGCGGAATAAATAAAATTAGAAAGTATGGCTCGTTCCCTTTAAACATTTTCTAAACCGTCACTTTAAAACATAAATCAAATAAATATCTTAAATCGTAAATTCATCCGTACTGTTTAAAAATCATACTGCGAAATGTGCTGAAAATGAACAAGTTAAAACCAACATACTAAAAGTGTATCATAACAAAAGTGAAACATCAATGCGGTCACAGGGTACTGCTGCAGCGGGCGCTCAGAGGTCCTCACCGCCAGTCGGGACATACTCTACAGGGTCATCACCTGCACCATTTAAATCTAGTGAGCCTAGAGTCTCAGCATACTCTATATTTTAATATAACAAGGTATATATACATAAGGTCGAATGCAAGCACATACTTGTAATAAAATAACATTAAGACATGAATGCATGGATGATCTTAAAGCATTGTTCGTACATTTCATAACATATCATAACGTATAACATATATAAGGCATGACATAACATGACATAAAAACGTATGAGTCGTATCATGAAGTGTGGACCATGTTCGATTGATCAATCTAAAAACCAACGTGCGTGGTGGTACGGTTCACCTGACCTTACCTCGGGATCCCTCACACCTCTATGCTTGCCACTTCACCATGCCGTAAACACATGAATCCATAAGCTTGTAATATATGAACAGAAGTTCATTGGGCCCGGTATCCCGAATCCCCTCATCATAAACTTGCCACAAATTACTTCAATCCCTCGATTTTTTTCTTTTAAAACATTCCCATAATTTTTCATAAAACATTCGTGATGCGTGCATTTTATAAAACATGCAATCTTAAAAATTTAGCCTGTCAATGTATATTTAATTCTTTGCTTGAAAATATGTACACACATAGGATACTACATATATAATTAAATATACATTCGCGGGCTTCTACATTTCTACTTTTCTACTTCGGTTAAGGACTGGTTCAGGAGCGTGTCCCGCTAATCCTAGACTTAACTTTAAAATTGACTTAGCCCATGACTTAGAAGAATTCCTCCTTAAAGTTCCTAACACAGTCCAATTTTGACTTAATTATAAATCACATGATCAATTTTGACCTCAATTAAAAATCCAATTTTGACTTTAAAATCTTAAGGCCAATTTTGAATAATTTCAAAATCAATTTTGACTTAGAATAACTTGACCAATTTTGACTTTAAAATAAATCCCAAAAGCCAAAATTTTTACTTTAAAACTTGAAAATAAAATATTAGGTCCAACAATAATAAAAAGTTTGACTAAATATTTGATTTTAAAACATTTGACCAAAATATTCTTAAAATTGGAACCTAAACTTTAAAATTTAATTTAAAAAGTTTATAAGATACTCAGTGCTTCACTTTAAAATCAAACATTAAAATTTGACAAAAATACCATATATCAAATAAATTCTAAAAATGCTGGAAAATATATTAAATATGCTAAAACATCAAATAAAGTCATCCACGAACTTTGGCAACCCCTAAGACTTGAAATCTTAATTTTCACAAAAATGACCCGACGAGGCTCACTTCAAGCGACAAACCGTTAAAAATCATTAAAAATTCATTTTCTTAACCAAATCACTATCTGTTTCAACCAACATCATCATAACTCAATATACGAGTTACGGAAACAAATGAGACTCAAACAAGATTCAGGAATTTACCAAAACGACGCCCGCAAACCCACTGCCCACGCGCAGATTGCAACCCGGACACATTCTAGCCATAAATTCATAACTAATTCATTCCTTGACCAAATCGATTCACGTTTGGACCTACGTGATCCTAACTCGATTCACTAACTATCTGGACCACCCTTGGACCAAACCCTAGCCCCATGAACCACCCATGACCGAAGCAAATCAAGAATGAATCAAACACGTGTTGAAAAACATGATGCATGCGTGGATCTCAAACCTTAAACAAAGATCTAATCAAAGTACATACAAATCATGCTCATCCTTTTAAGTCAACAGTATACTATGATTTAAATGGTGAGAAAAATAGAAATTACATGCCTAGCTTGGAGAAAAGGGATATCTGCGAGTTACCGACGTAGAGGACACAAGATCGGGACCGGACCGCCTTTGAATCACCAAGTTTCTTGAAATTTTTCGATGGGGTGAGAAGGAGAGGAGGGGGACTACTGCTTTGAAGATGGAGGAGGCTAGGTTTGAATAATTGTTTTGTTATGAAAAAGTGAGAGTGACAAAATTGAGCCCTAAAGCTTAATTAAGAAATTAAGAGGACCTTTGACAAGCTTGCCCCACCACTAATTGAAATGCTAATTAAAAATTTAACATGGATTTTTAAAAATGTCTAATTTTCGTAATTAAAGTCCCCTCAAATTTTAAAACACCTTAAAATCCAATAAAACAGCCCGTATAGGCGAAAAATGGGTTCCCCTCCAAAGTAATAATAAAAACCCTAATTTTTGGAAACTTGGTGCTTAAAAATTATAGGATCGAGCGCTTGCCGCTTTACCAAAAGCTATACCTGGTGGTAACGGTGCAACTCCAATCTTTTAAACCGTATAGCAACTCAAGCGCCACGGTTCGATCGCTTACAATCTCCCACCCAATAATTGCACCTCAACAATCTCCCACCCAATAATTGCATTCCTTGCAATCAATAGAAATCGAACATGTGACCTTGGCTCTGATACCAATTGTAGGACCAAGGGCTTGCCGCTTTACCAAAAGCTATAGCTGGTGGTAACGGTACAACTCAAATCTTTTAAACCGTATAGCAACTCAAGCGCCACGGTTCGATCGCTTACGTAGAGGAGAAATTATTGACACCTCAACAAAAATAATAAATGCATTCTTAAAATCTAAGGACTTAAAAATCTCAAATTATTTTCATCTCGATCGTCCCTAGTCTCGTCCACGCGTGCGTATCAGACAGACTGAAAACATGACATGCATATCATGCAACATAAAATCACAAATAAAACACATAAAATGGCATGTAATTATCTAAAATTATTTTCCCCCTAGTCATGCGCTCATTTTTATGTATTTAGGATTTCTAGGCGATACAACTCTCCCTCCCATATAGGAATTTTGTTCCCGAAATTAAGTACGTACCAAATAAATCAGGGTAGCACGTCCGGATATCGGCCTCACTCTCCCAGGTAGCCTCATCCTCTGAGTGATTCTGCCATCGGACCTTGACCATCGAACTACTCCCCGCTCTCAGTCTACGCTCCTCTCGAGCCAAAATCTGCACTGGACGCTCCTCAAAAGATAAATCCGGTGCCAACTGGAGCGGTTAAAAATCAAACACGTGTGACGGATTCGGAACATACTTCCACAACATCGAGATGTGAAAACATTATGGACCGCTGACAAACTAGGTGGTAACTCTACTCGATACGCCAGAGTAGCAACCCTCTCCAAAATCTCAAATGGCCCAATAAACCTCGGGCTGAGCTTGCCCCTCCGACCAAAGAGCATCACGCCCTTCATGGGCTATATCCTCACGAAGACATGGTCCCCAACAGCTAAATCCAGATCTCGTCGTCTCTGATCGGCATAACTCTTCTGACGACTCTGGCTGTCCTCATCCGATCCTGATAGGATCAATATGGATCGAAAACAGATCTAGGAGTTCAGAAGGGGGGGTTGAATGAACTCCTTGAGATTTTAAATTTTCGAAACCTTAAAACAATTTTTACAAGAGTCTCGCTTAACATAAATATGTGTTACCAAATTTAAGGTATCTCAGTCCAAAAGCTTATTTCTCGACTAACAGTAAATGTGCGGAAATAAGTCGATTAACCAGTGAACAGTGTAAATACAAATACGATGAAAATAATTAAAAGTGCAAGGGTCAGAGTTTGTTTCTGGAAGTTTGAATTTCAAATCCTGCGTCTCCCATTCTTTTTTTGCAGGAAGGTATCACTAGAAGAATTTGATGCACACAGCTTCTGTCTACACCCAGTCACCGAGCCACGCTCCAAGTGAACTCCTAGATATAACCAATACACGCAGACGCATCTGGTGTTTACAACTAGCTTGGTTTTTCTCAAATGGCTTCACATAGCACGTTTGTTACAGACTCAAATTTGAATAATACAATGAAGTAAAATATAGTGAGTGCTGTAAATCTTCTGGTTCTTATATCAACAAGAACTGTTTACAAAGGTAAATCAGAAGATATCTCGAAGGTAAAACTATGAAGGCTTGAACTTGAAAGTTCTTCGAGATTGAGATTCTAGGACTTGGGATTTTTTCGATTGAATACTTTTTGAAATCCCAGAGTGAGGAAGAAAGCTTTTTCAAATTAAATCACTGAGAGCACAAAATAGACTGTGAGAGTGACGACCAAGAGAGCCTTCTTCATTTGAAACTTTAGTTATTTATACTCTTTGTCCACAACGATCAGTAAAACTAGCCAGTAAAATATTCTCCTCTGCATCGTATCGTACAATGAAAGGTAAACCACGCTCGTCAGGACTAAATTGTCTTATATACCAAAATTGGCAAACATCGTATAAATCACTCTTTGTATTATGTACCTTTACCCAAAATAGTTCTGACTTTTCTCCTTAATTCCAGGCATTTGTACGATTCCGTTACAAGTGTGTTCGTATCGTACACCTGAAAGCTCTTTTAGTTAAACAGTTATTTCTCCTTGAAGTAAATAGCTCTATATATGTATCATATCTGAGAAAATCAATCGCTGCTTGTGTATTCGTAACTATGTCACATCTCAATACATAGAGACATCTGAATGCTTGCAACATCTGAATACTTGCGACTTCTGAATACTTGAAACAACTGAATACTTGCGACTTCTGAATACTTGCAACATCTGAATATAACAACTCAAATATTGTCTTGATATCTGAAAGCTCCGTTGCTTAAATAACCAGATATCTGAATAGTTGATCTAAATACCAGAATCTGATTCCGTAGCCTTTTAATCAACATCTGAATACTCGATATGTGAACTACTGTCCCGAGAGCTGAATATACTTTACTCCAACAACGTAACTGATAACTGCGACGTCTGTTTGTCCAGATTGTTTCCTTAAATCCAGTTCTTGTCTTATTTTTGTTATCACCATAACTTATAAATTTTATCTTAACAATTTTCCCCTTTTTGGTGATGACAAAACTTAGCAGCCTTATGACTTATATAGAGAGGAAAAAATAAGTTGCTTCAAATATGCTAAAATTTTATAAACGAAATATGTTGAGTACAAAAGGTTTGTACAACAAACTGGAAATACAAAAACTGATTATTTTCCTCCAAACCAGTATTCAGCACTCCTCCTCTGAGGTCCACCACCACTGCTGAAATATAGTTTTCTAGAAGATCCACTCACCTCTACTACCACCATCTCCAGGAGGAGGCTGACCTCGGCCATGGCTGCTTCCCACTTCCCCCTTTTTGTCATCACGGCCCTTAGTGACAAAGGTTATGAGTTCAGCAAGATTATTACCAAGGGAAGCTAATTGTCCCTGTGTTTCCACACGAAACTCTAGTGGATCATTGCGAATAACAGCCAATTTATCGTCAAATTCCTTAGATAGATCATATTTGAGATTCTTGACTTCCTTACGAAGATCTGCCAAATCAGTCGAGAAGAAAGAATTTTGAGTGCCAACTGCCTTCTTAAATTCATGCATTTCAATCGATAAGGCAGTTGTGTCAGTTTGAAGTCCCTGCTGAAGATTTTTAATAAGGCCTCAAAATGTTTGATCTTGTTCAATACGTGCCTCGGCAGCAGCTTTTCTCGAGTATCGATCTTTGAAAATATAGAATTCTGGAGATCGCCAATTTTGCTCTGTGTTCACAGATGCTTGATAGAAAACTCAGAAATACAAGTCCGAAGCTGTGCAAACTGTTCATTGATATCCGTAGCAGGAGCAGCAATAGAGGATACAGGAATCTGTGCAACAGCAGTTGCAGCGCCCTGAAGAATGTCCTCTGATGTAAATGCAAAGAAGAATCACTGGATGGACTCTGATGCGGAGAAGGAAAGGAGAGATCTGAATTTATTGGAGAAAGATTAGCAAAAACTGTAAGAACGGATGCACTATATACAACTGGTGAAGTCTATAAACTGCATCAGAAGAAGAAGACTCATCTTCTGGTAAACCCTGTTCCTCAGGCTGTTCAACACAATCATCCAAAAATATAGCAAAACTGTTGGCATTGAGACCACGCTGAAGCAATCCCCTAAAACCAGTTGGAATTTTCTCAATATCTACAAGAGGGCCAACAATATCTCTGCAGCGGTTTATTGCATTAACAGAGCGCAAACCTCAAATCAAGGAAAATTGTAACACTTCTGTACATACTCTGTGCCAACCCCAAGATTTAACAGAAGGCAGTGAAAGAGTACTAAAACGCTGAACTGGCTCAAAGAAAAGGAAAATTGGTGCTAGAGAGTTCAACTCAATCTGTTTAGGCAATTCCTCCCAGAGCTGAGAAACCGGGATCTCACACTCGTATACCCATCTGTCATATCCAGCTTCCACCAACCAAGAACCTCCAACAAATCTCACAAGTCGAATCCAACATGTTGAAAAAATGGTTTTACGATTTATGGGAATGTAGAAGCCATGCTCATAAACACCTTCAAACAACATTGAGCAACACGGCCTTGTCCACTGTAGCGCGTGTGCTCGCTTTTGCATCTGCAACTCATTCACAGCACCATTATGAGAAATGGATAATAGATCAATAATTTGAAGTATGGGAATGTAGAAGCCATGCTCATAAACACCTTCAAACAACATTGAGCAACACGGCCTTGTCCACTGTAGCGCGTGTGCTCGCTTTTGCATCTGCAACTCATTCACAGCACCATTATGAGAAATGGATAATAGATCAATAATTTGAAGTGCCATTGCTGACCAAGGTTGTCCAAAACTGAAATATGCTCTATGCGACTCCAAATATTTCCGCAGCAAAAGTTCACTGTACTTTGCAATTATGTACAATCGCCGTTGAAGAGCAATCTTAACGGAGTCTGTCTCAGCCCAAGTTAAAAATTTCTCTTCTTTGACAGTAATATCTGTAAGAGATGCCAGAACCGGTAATCACTGAAGACTGAAAGAATTAAGGAATGCAGAAACTTCATCTATTACTTGTTCCCTCAACTGGATAAGAAATTCAATGTCGCCAAAAATTAATTGAACCATCTCTCGGGCCGGATGCCCTTTAACTACACCTGCCTCAACAAGGGGTGCCTTACCTTTATCAGTTAAGGCAATCTTAGGGAGCCTTGCCTTGTACAAGTCTCCGTCGGCAACTCCTGGAATTGAGATTCCATTGCTAAATTTTATTTTTGTAGGTTCTGTAGCAAAAACAGATGGCAACAAGGCATCACCCGGAATCTGTTGTAGGAGATCCTCGATAGACATAGATTCCTCAGAAATCTCTACTGTTATATCTTCAGACCTTGGTTCCACTGCTTCCTAAATATCTGTTCACGTTGCTATGTTCTCAGCAACCTCTGGTTTCATGACGTCTGATTCCATTTGAGTGGTTTCAGCAATCACTCGCAAGATAATATTATCGACATCATCAATCTTTTGTCGTTGCCTCCTGTTGCAACACAGCAGTCTCCAGAGCTGGCTCCTTTGCAACAATTTCATCATCAGCAGTAAGCTCATTATCCTGTTGCTCTACAATCTTCTAAATTTCATCTACTCCAGTGATCTCCAGTTCCAACAACATTGCGGTTTCAGCAGAATGTGTCTAAAACGGGTTCGTCTACAGTTGGTTCATTCTCAACAGTTTTAGTTTCATCATCAGAACCTCGTTCCAATCTTAACTTCCGCTTCGAGGCTTTGCGTTTTGGTGCAGGAGGCACATCAAAAATTGGTGCAATGATTTGGAGTGGAACAGCCTCTTGTGCCACTGTCACAAGTGCTGAGTCCTTAGCTACGTCAGCAGCTTTTCCAACTAGAGTCCTCTTTCTCTTCACAGCCGATTCCACAACAGTAGAAGCTGGTCTTTTCCTAGACACAGCCTTCTTCATGGATGTTTTCTTCACCCGAGGCTCATCCTCCACGTCCTCAACAGTAATTTTGTTGTTGATAGCAATATACCTGCTGACAGTTTTGGCAGTAAAAATTTGAGAGGAGGGAACTCCTTAGAATCACCCAACTCCAGGTCCAGTACATTCTTCAACAAAGTACAAATTTTTACCGCATATCCTTTGGCTTGCCTAGACCCAGGCATTATCATGTCCTTGAAGATATTGAATAGCAGCCTGCCCCAGTTGATTTGGACTCCTCCATTGATAGCAGACATCGTCAAAAAGCGCTCATGAGTGACCGCATCAAAAGACCCAGCCTTCACAGTAACCGATTTAGCCAGAATATCATTCAACAGCCTGAATTCAATCTTCATTTCCCTCTTCTTGCAGGAAGTGCTCAACTGTTCACCATGAAAAGAGAACTCACTTCTCGCATCAAATACTAAATCTTTTGGTACCTCATGCATATCCGTCAGTCATTCCATCGGTAACTCAAAAATCCTTGCAAACAACTCTTCTGAAACTTCCACGGGTTTCCCTTGTACGGTACTGACAACCTGACCGTCCCTGACTGAAGCTTTTTGAAAGAACTATACCAGAGAAGCTTCATAAATGGCCAACGAACAACCCAAAAACCCATTAAGTCCAGAAGAAATGAGAGCTTCAAACATAGCCATCATGCCCTCGTTGTCCATTCCGAGGACAGAGGCAAAGTAGACTTGGTTGGTGTTGCTGATGAGAGAAGATGCCATTACTGAAGATTGGTTGAAGAAATGTACGCCTGAAAAATATCTGCAGAAAGAACACACAACGATCAAGAACACAAGTATGCTGGAGAGTAAATTTGCGCAAAGTAAGTGTTAGGGTAAGAAGTGACGCCGTAATATAAACGAAGTGTCAGGCCACGTGCGCTAATACAACAATTAATCACTAATATGCGGAAGCATCATAAAAATATGGGCTAAAAATTTTCGAATAAGGTCCTGATCCAATATCATTTCAAAATAAATCATACTTAAAATAGAGTTTAGTTCAAAACTCAAACAACAACAGTTAATAATACAACACCCGATCCCCAACATAAACAGAGGCACAGGACATCCCCTGGCTCAATATAAATATCACTACACTGGGACTCAATTCAAAAAGGGGATCGACCAGCTGAAGCTCCACTATGTCCAGCTTGGTTACCTGAAGAACCTTCCAAGGCCAACACAAACCAAGGCAGCCCAAAACAGGGAAAACAAACGAGGTCAAACCTCAGTACGAAGAGCACAATAAAAGCATAAATGATATCATACAATGCAATATATCTATTGTGCAATGCATGAAAGGGCTACCAAAAATCATCGGTAGGCAAACAGAATAGCACAACGACTCAGCTGTGCAAATCTCATCAATCATCACCATATTGTGATCTTCAGGTACAACAAATCAGTCGACCATCACAAGGCAGTGTGGTATTCAGGCACAACGACTCAGCTGGCCACCACATCAACATCAACGTTGGACCTTTCAGGCGCGACGACTCAGCCGACTGATCACAACGTGTAAAAGGATTCAGCTTTCAAAGGAAATCAGGCTCAATATGTATGCGTGAATGCACAGCAGGCTCATGCTTAATCAATGCATACATCACACGCACAAACAGATATGAGCACATAAGCAGCAGTCAATGCAAAACACAACATCTAATACACAAAAGAAATATTCCCAAGGCTGATATCGAAACTGCTTAATATAGCTCAATTCGTACCTCAAACCTCAACAGATCTTACAAAAAGAAGGGCGCAGTAACCAACTCAAGTCCACTGCCCAAGCAACTCCATGGCAACTCAACAGAAGCTACTACAAGCTCGAATCTGTTAAGATACCTCAAAATCAACTCAATTCTGAACTCGAACAACTTAATTTCTAAAGCCCAGTAACTTAACTCAGTTACCTACTCCAACAGAGCACTACTCAGCTCTCAAAAGAAGCTTAAATCGATAAAGAATCACTTACCCGAGGCTGTCAAAGAACAGAAGAACTACTGGTCCACAATCACGAAGACACTCAAGCACTACAGCAACTTCGCGTTCCTCAAATCCGGCGACTCCAGTCTCCAAACTGGTACTAATCGAAAACCCTAGAGAAGACGAGCTCAGTGCTACCAATCTTGCTCCAAGCGGCGGCGAAGAACGACGGCAATCGACGGAAATAGGGTTCGGATGAACAGTAGCAATCGAAAGTTAACGGTAAGAAGATAGGAAATCTAAGGTTCGAAATGTTCTAAGTGTCGATCAGCACTTGCATTTAAACCCCAGTCAAAACTACAACAGAAGTCATCATCGACTAATTCAGATGTCTCACCAACTCAGATGTTGGTACTGATCAGCTTTCACTCTAAAGCAGAAGTCTCTCGCAACTGGCCTCAGCTGTCTCGAATCAGACTTTGCTACTCTCTACTAACGCAACAGCAAACGACGTCGCGCTAACTTATCAAAACGACGTAGCATCAAGTCCCGCTAGCGCTCCTCAGATCTTGGTCACTGCTTCAATCAGCATCGTTGACCATCGTTGACATCTGAACGACTCTGGACAACTAACCATCGCTGACTTCCTCGCGCAAAAGCTCACAACTGTTCACGCCCGCTAACAGATCCCTCTATCTAGCGCCACCTCTGAAAACACAATACTACGTCGCATTACCTCCAGCAACGCCACATCTGGCCAGCGCTCAAAACGACAGCGTTTAGCTCCCTGCTTGCAACAACTCACGCAAACACACAAGGGCACATCTGAGCATCCAGATTTCACCCAACATCTGAAAACCCGATACTCAAAAACTTAATTATCTAATTCCAAACCAAAATTTGATTAGCTAATAAATCGTACTTAGGAAATTCTAGTCCTCACACGAAGAATGCGAAAAGGTAATAGAGAGAGAAAATGTGGATGTGGCGGTTCTCATGATGACAACTACGTGTCAATCATCCAATGGCGCAAATAAGATTTTGAAAATATTGTGAAATGATTTTGAAAATATTTTAAAATGATTTGAAATTTAATCTAAAGGGTGAAAAAGTAAAAAGAGATATCTAGTGCCAAAAACTTAACACGTCACAAATTTACGATCTGTTTTGATGTGTCAGCAGGGGTATTACGAGATCTGATCATGGATAAGCATCAACTGTGTATACATGACATCTGAGTGTATCCAGATCTCACATATTCAGCCGGCTCAGCACTTAATAATTCAGACTTAACACGTCACAAATTTACGATCTGTTTTGATGTGTCAGCAGGGGTATTACGAGATCTGATCATGGATAAGCATCAACTGTGTATACATGACATCTGAGTGTATCCAGATCTCACATATTCAGCCGGCTCAGCACTTAATAATTCAGATCCCTTGTTCCCCCTGAATCTGAGGTTCTCCCAAGTCTGATATTTTATCAAACCTGAATTCCACGATGTTCCCCTGAACAGTAGACTCAGATTCGACAAAACCAAAAGCTATACAACCTGCAATTTTGTTAGTACACCGACAAGTCAAGGCAATTCCAAGAGACCCAAAATGTTTCTAAAATAAGAAAACTTAGCGTCTGGTAGGGGCTTGGTGAAGTTGTCAGCTACTTGCTGCTCAGTCGACACATACTCCAGCCTAATAGTACATGATCTCTTATGAAATGATGCCGATGTCGATGTGCTTTGTTCTTGAGTGCAGCACTGGATTTTGAGTAATCGCGATGGCACTTGTGTTGTCACAGATAATAGGCGCTTCAGAAGCATCAATGCCGTAGTCCTTTAGCTGGTGTTGTATCCATAAAATCTGAGCACAGCAGCTGCCAGCCGCTAAGTACTCCGCTTCAGCTGTGGACGTTGCAATAGATGTTTGTGTTGGCGCAGCGGTTGATCCGGATCCTGTTCTCGGGGCGCAGCGGAAGATTTAAAAATTTGGACCCGGGAATGGTCAATACACTATTAAAACAGTAAATAAACATACATAGGATGTTTAGATTGGTACCTTTATGGCGTCTAGGCGCCTGGCCCCGACCAATTTCACGAGGAAATCGGCACTTCAACGATAGGCGGTTGTCATCCTCTTCTCGGGGCGCAGCGGAAGATTTAAAAATTTGGACCCGGGAATGGTCAATACACTATTAAAACAGTAAATAAACATACATAGGATGTTTAGATTGGTACCTTTATGGCGTCTAGGCGCCTGGCCCCGACCAATTTCACGAGGAAATCGGCACTTCAACGATAGGCGGTTGTCATCCTCCTAATCCGGTCCACGACTGGATTCTCAATTCCTTCGTCGGTCTGCACTAGAAAACACGACGAAGATTTCACGGACGGAATCTTCTCGTCCGAACGGTCGGAACAAGTCCAACGGCGGCGACGGGCGGCGTGAGGATGTGATGAGAGGGAGGAAGTGTTTAGGGTTTTGGTACAATGTCAAATGCAAACCCTAGGGCCCTATTTATAGATTCTACATGGGCTTGAACCGGCTTAATGGGCTTGGGTCGGGCCCAGTCCCAGAGCGCACTTTCGATTCAAGTCCATCACTGTGGCTCCATCATAATCTCGATCGACGATCAGATCGGACCGATCTACACAGTTTACAAAACTGAGCATTATGATGCGAAAATAATTTTTCGGACCACCTAATCCAAAATAGCAGTTTGGCCCCTGCAAGTTTCAAGGATAGTCAAACTACCCCAAACTTTAGGTAAATTGCATTTTGACCCTATTTAATTTTAGGAAGTCGCACTTCAATCCTTCCTCCTCCTATACTCAACAAATTGAGTTTGATTTCCGTGCGGGAATTGAGAAACCAGTACTTGTGTGACCCTCAATGGTTCAGGGATATAGCTAGCCGTGGGCTCACAACATTTGCGACTCCGAGACCACATTTTCGGACTAACCCATCGGATCATGGTAAAGCGTCTAGAAACATCGCCCCATGATCCCCTAGGTATCACTGATAGTGCCTGCAAGAACCAGTCCGTCATGGTTAGCGTACAGTACGGTCATTTCAACACAAATTTATCGATCAGATCAACGACCATTGGTAAATCGAGAGTCGCTAGAGATCCAATAACCATGCATACATCTTGGAGATAAAATAGCGACATCGCATGTGTCACACTTACCTATTTACCTAAAACACACCTAGTACTCTGGCCAGAGATTTGTCACACTATTATCTCCTCAGATAGCATAGGATATCCACGCACAAAGGCGAGCGGTGAATCCTCGACAACGAAGCATCGACTCCTACATGCATCGGGACCTCACCCAATCCTGCCACTTGATGACCCCAACTGAGTCGGTAAACGGGTCAAAGTGAGGCACCTATCATGTAGAGTCTCAATGACATTTCGAGTAATGAGGGCTAATCTGTACAACCAAGTGTAACGCCCCATATTTAACGATTGTCCCCACTGTACCAACACTGATATTTCCAACGTGTTTTGTCCTCACTCGCACGCATCCTGAGAAACTTCTCAGAGGGTCACCCATCCCAAAATTGTCCCAAGTCAAGCACGCTTAACTTTGAAATTCTTAAGTGATGAGCTCCCGAAAAGAAGATGCACCTTGTTGGTATGAGTAGTACCAATTAAATATGATAAGCCTTCCTCAACATACTCCATTACATCTATAACTTCCCAGTCTCGTAATCCCTCTCATTCCGGTGTGGGATCGGTTCATTCATGTGCCCCTTCGCCTCTAGAAGCGTTCCAGGAGCCGCTCATTGGCCGTGCAACCTCTGGCACCGACGATCACTCCCCGCCCTCTTTTGAGCCCCGGACCTCACATGCCCTGATGCCCACCAGCTTCCACTTGGTTCGTCCCCGAACCACACCGTAGTAAGAGAGGTCGGCTCTGATACCAACTGTAACGCCCCAGATTTAACGATTGTCCCCACTGTACCAACACTGATATTTCCATTGGAGTTCTTAAATGATGAGTTCCCGAAGAGAAGATGCACCTTGTTGGTATGAGTAGTACCAATTAAATCTGATAAGCCTTCCTCAACATACTCCATTCCTTCTATAACTTCCCAGTCTCGTAATCCCTCTCATTTCGGTTTAGGATCGATTCATTCATGTGCCCCTTCGCCTCTAGAAGCCTGCCAGGAGCCGCTCATTGTCCGTGCAACCTCTGGCACCGGCGATCACTCCCCGCCCTCTTTGAGCCCCGGACCTCACACCAAGACCTCGGACTTAATCCACTCGACAAATGGTAACCACTTGGAAAGTCCGAACGAGGGTAGTTCGATAGATCACCAGGTCACTATCCATCTGCATGCTCAGAACATCACAATGTTCCCTACCAATGAAATGTGGTACTTCACATCGCAGATGCTAGTCTCAAGCTCGGGCAGCCTTATCCTCATTTTGACGGCCCAATCGACTAGGAACAAGTTTAGAATAAACAGTGACTATTACATGTGTTTCATGATAGCCATCATATCCACTATCACATCTAACATACACTATGGTGCATTCCAGGTCTTTATCCAACACAATTGTTAATATTATAAAATAATGAAGATAAAGAATGCCATAAAATAATACGAATTTCATAAATAAATATCGTTTTACAAAGAGTCAACAAGAACCCACACGCCACAAGTTGGCTAGTTGGGCACCTAGTTTAACAATCTTCCACTTTCCCTAGAGCCAACTACTCACCAGACATAGTCCCATTGTCTCGCGATGTTTTTCAAACAACGGTCCTGGCAAGGGCTTCGTAAGTGGATCAGCAATGTTGTCTGCAGAGGCGACTCTCTCAACTGCTATGTCACCTCTAGCCACAATATCCCGGATTATGTGGTATTTCCTCAGTATGTGTTTGGATCTTTGGTGAGACCTAGGTTCCTTTGCTTGCGCAACGGCACCCGTGTTGTCACAGTACACCGGGACTGTACCAACTCCTTCAGGGATTACGCCCAACTCTTGGAAGAAATTCCTCATCCAAACCGCCTCTTTTGCAGCAGCTGATGCTGCGATGTACTCAGCCTCAGTGGTTGAATCCGCGATGGTGTCTTGTTTGGAACTCTTCCAAGAGACAGCACCACCATTGAGCATGAATACAAATCCAGAGGTTGACTTCGAATCATCCACATCACATTGGAAGCTAGAATCAGTGTAGCCTTCCAATTTCAGTTCACCACCCCCATAGACCATGAACATATTCTTAGTGCTTCGTAAGTACTTAAGAATATCTTTCACAGCCTTCCAATGCATTTGGCCGGGATTGGCTTGGTAGCGGCTCGTAACACTCAGAGCATATGCGACATCTGTTCTAGTTGAGATCATGCCATACATAATACTACCTATTGCTGAGGCATATGGAACACGTGTCATACTCTCTATCTCCTCATCAGTCTTTGGACACATAGACTTAGATACAGTTATCTCGTGGCACATAGGTAGGTGTCCTCTCTTGGACTCTTCCATAGAGAACCGCTTAAGTATGGTATCGATGTAGGCATCTTGGGTGAGTCCGAGCATCCTTTTCGATCTATCCCTAAAGATCTGTATTCCTAGATTATAGGATATGCTTCACCCATGTCCTTCATCGAGAATCTACTAGACAACCATACTTTAGTCGAATGCAACATTCCTACATCATTCCCAATGAGTAGAATGTCATCAACATAAAGTACAAGGAATGTCACAGCATTTTTAATTACCTTCTTATACACACATGGCTCCTTGGGATTCTTGATGAAACCAAATTCTTTTATTGTTTCATAAAATCTCAGGTTCCAACTTCTCGATACTTGTTTGAGACTGTAGATCGTTCTCTGAAGTTTTCATACTTTATGCTCACTTCCTACAGATGTGAAACCCTCAGGCTGCATCATATAGATCTCTTCCTTAATGTTTACATTGAGGAACGCAGTTTTCACATCCATTTGCCATATCTCATAGTCGTACCATGCGGCTATGGCTAGTAGGATTCTAATTGACTTGAACATTGCGACTGGTGAGAAGGTTTCATCATAGTCAACACCTTGTCTTTGAGTGTAACCTTTCGTGACCAGTCGTGCCTTGTAGGTCAGTATCTTACCATCAGGCCCAAGCTTTCTCTTGTATATCCATTTACACCCAATAGGAACTATTCCTTCGGGAGGATTAACAAGGGTCCAAACTTGGTTTGAATTCATTGAGTCAATCTCAGATTGCATTGCTTCAAGCCAAAAATTAGAATCGGCATCGAAAATTGCCTCCTTGAAAGTTCTTGGATCACATCCAATACTTTGATCACTTTGATCATCTTCAAGGAGGAACCCATATCTAACCGAAGCCCTAGGAATCCTTTCAGATCTCCTAGGTGTGTCCATATAAAGTATTGGCTCTTGAGGTGCGGGAGACTCACTTGGTACTTCAGTTGGTTCTCGAACCTTCGAGTTCTACTATCTTGCCTTTTCTATCAA
>KV017428.1:130854-154356 GCA_001598015.1 Dorcoceras hygrometricum
CGTCATACCCACTATCACATCTAACATACACTTTTAGTGTAATCTAGGTCTTTACTCAACACAATTGTAAATCATTACACACATAATGAAAGTAAAGAATGCCATATTAAAAGAATGCGAATATCATATATAAAGATCGTTTGTACAAGAGTCAATGAAAACCCACATGCCACAAGTTGGCTAGTTGGGCATCTACTCTAACAATCTCCCACTTGCTCTAAAGCCAACTACTCATCAGACGCAGTCCCATTGTTTCGCGATGTTTTTTCAAACAACGGTCCAGGCAAGGGCTTCGTAAGTGGATCAGCAACGTTGTCTGCAGAGGCGACTCTCTCAACTGCTATGTCACCTCTAGCCACAATATCCCGGATTATGTGGTATTTCCTCAGTATGTGTTTGGATCTTTGGTGAGACATAGGCTCCTTTGCTTGCGCAACGGCACCCGTGTTGTCGCAGTACACCGAGACTGGACCAAATCCATTAGGAATGACGCCCAACTCTTGGACGAAATTCCTTAACCAAACGGCCTCCTTAGCAGCAGCTGATGCTGCAATGTACTCAGCCTCAGTGGTTGAATCCGCGATGGTGTCTTGTTTGGAACTCTTCCAAGAGACAGCACCACCATTGAGCATGAATAAAAATCCAGAGGTTGATTTCGAATCATCCACGTCACACTGGAAGCTAGAATCAGTGTAGCCTTCCAGTTTCAGTTCACCACCCCCATAGACCATGAACATATTCTTAGTCCTTCGCAAGTACTTAAGAATATCCTTCACAGCCTTCCAGTGCAATTGGCAGGGGTTGGCCTGGTAGCGGCTCGTGACACTCAGAGCATACGCGACATCCGGTCTAGTCGAGATCATGCCATACATAATACTACCTATTGCCGAGGCATATGGTACACGTGCCATACTCTCTATCTCCTCATCAGTCTTTGGACACATAGACTTGGATAGAGTGACCCCGTGGCACATAGGTAGGTGTCCTCTCTTGGACTCTTCCATAGAGAACCTCCTAAGTATGGTATCGATGTAGGTAGCTTGGGTGAGTCCGAGCATCCGCTTAGATCTATCCCGATAGATCTGTATTCCAAGAATATAGGATTCTTCACCCATGTCCTTCATCGAAAATCTACTAGACAACCATACTTTAGTTGACTGCAGCATTCCTACATCATTCCCAATGAGTAGTATGTCATCAACATAAAGTACGAGGAACGTCACAGCGCTTTTAACTACCTTTTTATAGACACATGGCTCCTCGGGATTCTTGATGAAACCTAATTCCTTAATTGTTTCATCGAATCTCAGGTTCCAACTTCGCGATGCTTGGTTGAGACCGTAGATCGATCTCTGAAGCTTGCATACCTTATGCTCGCTTCCAACGGATGTGAAACCCTCAGGCTGCGTCATATAGATCTCTTCCTTAATGTTTCCATTAAGGAACGCAGTTTTCACATCCATTTGCCATATCTCATAGTCGTACCATGCGGCTATGGCTAACAAGATTCTAATTGACTTGAACATTGCGACTGGCGAGAAGGTTTCATCATAGTCAACACCTTGCCTCATAGTCGTACCATGCGGCTATGGCTAACAAGATTCTAATTGACTTGAACATTGCGACTGGCGAGAAGGTTTCATCATAGTCAACACCTTGCCTTTGAGTGTAACCTTTCGCGACCAGTCGTGCCTTGTAGGTCATTACCTTACCATCAGGCCCAAGTTTCCTCTTGTATACCCATTTGCGCCAAATAAGAACAATTCCTTCGGGAGGGTTAACCAGAGTCCAAACTTGGTTAGCATGCATTGAGTCAAACTCAGACTGCATTGCTTCAAGCCACAAATTAGAATCAGCATCGGAAATTGCCTCCTTGAAAGTTCTTGGATCAGATCCAACAACTTGATCACCTTGATCATCTTCAAGGAGAAAACCATATCTCTCAGGAGCCCTAGGAATCCTCTCGGACCTCCTAGGTGCGACCATTTCTGGTATTGGCTCTGTAGGTGTAGGAGACTCACCTGGTACTTCGATTGGATCTCGAACCTCTTCGAGTTCTACTATTTTGCCCTTTCTATCAAGTAGAAATTCCCTTTCCATAAAGGTGGCATTCCTAGAAATAAACACTTTTGTTTCGCTCGGATAGTAGAAGTAGTATCCAATGGAATTCTTTGGACACCCAATGAAGTAGCACAAGATGGATCTCGTATCCAGCTTATCTCCCACTGTCTGCTTCACGTAAGCAGGACATCCCCAAATCCTCATAAATGAGTACTTGGGTGGTTTGCCCATCCATATCTCATATGGAGTATTGTACACTGCCTTGGTGTGGACATTGTTCAACAACATTACCGCCGTTTCGAGCGCATAGCCCCAAAACGAGGTAGGAAGCTCAGTGAAGCTCATCATAGATCGAACCATGTCCAACAAGGTCCGATTACGACGCTCCGCTACACCATTGAGCTGTGGTGTGGCTGTGCGAGAATCCCATTCTTTTTCAAATAATCTTGAAATTCAGCACTCAAGTATTCACCACCTCGATCAGACCGAAGTGCTTTAATACTTTTGCCTAATTGATTTTCTACTTCAGCCTTGAATTCTTTGAACCTTTCAAAGGATTCAGACTTGTACTTCATCAAGTACAAGTACCCATACCTAGAGTAATCGTCGTTAAAGGTGATGAAGTATGTGTGACCGTATTTAGTACCAATACTAAACGGGCCGCACACATCAGTATGGATCAAATCCAATAGGCCTTGAGCACGCTCACCCTTGCCCTTGAAGAGTTGCTTGGTCATCTTTCCTTTAAGACAAGATTCACAAGTTGGTAGGGAGTTGATGTCTGACAGATCAAACAGGTCACTCCTAACTAACTTGTTCATCCTAATTAGGGAAATGTGACCTAGCCTAGCGTGCCAAAGTTGTACTGGGTTCAAGTTATCGTGTTTCCGTTTAATTGTTGTTGTATGTGCTTCGACATCGCGAGTTGGAACGTCTTTTAATTTTAAGGTGTATAAATCGTTTTCGTGTTCTCCAATTCCAATTAAACATTCATTCTTGTAAATATTGCAAATCGAATTAGCAAACATACAAGAATATCCATCACTATCAAGCATAGAAACGGAAATAATGTTCTTTATTAATTCGGGAACAAATAAAACGTTTCTCAACAACAACTTAAAATCAGAAGATAGAAATAAGTAAACATCTCCTATAGCTACTGCAGCAACTCTTGCTCCATTGCCAAGCCTCAAGTAGGTCTCACCCTCTCTAAGACGTCGACTTCTTGTCATCACCTGCAAATCATTGCAGATATGAGAACATCTCCTATAGCTACTGCAGCAACTCTTGCTCCATTGCCAAGCCTCAAGTAGGTCTCACCCTCTCTAAGACGTCGACTTCTTGTCATCACCTGCAAATCATTGCAGATATGAGATCCACATCCGGTATCAAGTACCCAAGAAGTTAAATTAAGAGATATATTTATTTCAATGTAGAACATACCTTTCGCAGTTCGCAACTGCTCGAGGTACTCCTTGCAGTTCCTCCTCCAATGCCCAGCCTTGTGGCAGTGGTGGCAAACATCCTCGCTCTTGTTTGGCTTAGAAGCCTTTGCCTTTGGCTTCTTGGTGGACCTTTCCTCTTTCGCAGGAGCAGAACGCTTCTTGCTCTTGCGTCTGGGCCCCTTCTTCGCAGAGGAAGAAGAACCCAGAAGGAGGACGGGTTTGTCCTTCTTTATAATCCCCTCAAACACTACAAGCATGTTAACCACCTCTTCAAGGGTGGCTTCCAGCTTGTTCATGTTGAAGTTGACCACAAAGGGGTCAAATGCAGCGGGTAGCGAGAGGAGAAGTACATCCATCGACAGCTCGTGTGGAAGTGCGATATCAAGGCCCGACAGCTTTTCAACGAGCCCAATTATACGAACCCCATGCTCGCGGACCGAAGTCCCATCCCGCATGCGGCTCGTCATCAGCTCCTTGACAGCCGTGAACCTCTCATGTCGAGAGTTCTCCCCGTACAGCTCTTTGAGATGAAAGAGTATGGCATAAGCATACTTTGTCTTCTCAAAACGCCGTTGCATTTCGTTGGACATCGATGCCATCACATAGCATCGAGCTTTAACCTCGTCGTCCCGCCATTGGTTAAGCGTAATCAGCTCCTCAGGGCTGATGGTGGCAGGTTTCCTCCGGAGGGGACTTCTCTATCGTATAGAGGAGCTTCTCCGAAGCCAATACAAGATTGAGGTTCCGGAGCCAGTCTTGGTAGTTCAGACCGGTGAACCTGTTGCTATCCAGTATAGCAGCGAGCGGGTTTTTAATCGAAACCATTTTATAAGCAGTAATACTGAAAAGAAAACAGACATACATTACTAACTATATATAAAATAAACGCTAAGACATAAAACATGGTCGTTAAGTTTTATGAATTACCCTCTCACTATTTTAACGATTTCACCACCCTCTAATGAAATCGAGAAAACAGGTTTCTTTAGTGGGTACACGGAGCCCAATCAAGCGATCAAGGACCCGAATAATATCAGCCATCCATGATCCCCAAAAGGTAGTTTCCGATTACAACCGGTGCAACCTCCATGTATTCACCTCACGTCCAGTAAGGGCCTAATAATATGACGCCGTTTACTATCACGTGTCAAGATGACCCATCAATGCTGAGTCGTGAAGGACGGTCCCCTTAACGTCCCCAATAATATGAGCCAACGTTAAAGGGAGTTCCAACCGACTCACAACAGTTGTCAATGGCGTGGACAGCTTTCCGGCATACATGACCCCCTCAATAATATGAGCCGGGCCATGTATACGGGTAGCATCGACGTACACCCATTGTTGATGGAAGGTAGGGTTAATTTAAACAATTTTAAATACCCTTTTGTTTATCAAATAAACATTTTATCTTGATATAAGCTTTAAATCATATTTAAAACGAGGGATTTTATTTTTGAAAAATTTTGGTCTCATGCATATTTATATCTAATTTAAAACATGCAACATGCGGATTCAATTAAGCTATATCAACATATATAAATAAATATTGGGATGATCGATCGCGAGAGCTATGCGGTCCGTGGTTGCCAGTCACGGACCTGGGTCCAATCCTAGGGGTAATGCAATATGCAATGCAATCCTATTACAAAGCTTTCCGGTTTTACAGATCTTCGGTCTTCAATATCTTGATCGTCATTGTCCACCGTCTTCGGATGTCCTCCCACTAAATCTAGTAATTTTACATTTAAATTTACCATGACAAATAAGGGATACATTTATCAAGGGGTGGGAACGGGCCAAAAACAGGCCCACTTTAAATGATAATCAAAATATTAAAACAACCGAATCACAAAAACCTATCGCATACACCTAACAAATTGGGCACGGCTCTCGATCATCCCAATCACGCAATTAATCTAATTAACATGCATAAATTAAATAATCTAATTATTTATCGCAAAATCATATTTTAATCATAAAATCGCATTTTATAATAAAATCGTATTTTGTCGATAAAATCAAATTTTAATCAACAAAATCTTATTTCATTACAAAATCATATTTTATAATTAAAATCACATTTTACTAATATTAATTGTATCAAATTGGACTTAAAACAATTCTAAGCCCAAAAATCTTAAAATTTCAAAATCGATCAAAACGGGCCCGATATCGCATACTGGCCCGAAAACTTCACGGGCTGCCCGGGACAGGGCCGAACCAAACCCTAGAAGAAATCAGCCGTCACGACATCGCCGGAGCTTCGCCGAAGCGGCGGCCGGCCGGCGACGCCACCACCACAAAAATCACGGCGGCAGCGCACGACGCCGCGCGCAACGTCGCGCGGCCAGCGCGCATCGTGCGCAACCAGCGCGCCGCAAGCGTCGACCAGCAGCGTCGCTTCGTCCGGCCACCGTCGCGCCACATCGCCAGCAAGTGTCGACCAGCATCGCAACCAGCGGCGCGCCATGGTCGTCCAGCAGCGGCGCACGACGAAGGCACCAATCGCGCCCTCACGTGCGACGAGAGAGGCAGCGCCGCCCAGCCAACGCGCGTCCAGCGCGCGCGACCAGCAGTGCAACGTCTCGACCATCGTAGCGCAAAGGAGCGGCGCATCATCGTTCGACCAGCAAGCGGGGATGTCGCACGCGATGCGCGAGGCTGTGCGCGCGCATGCGGCCTTGGCGTCGGGTGGGGCGCCGCCGCCCATGGCGGCGGCCGGCGGCCAGCTTCAAAGTTTCGATTTTCAATCTGAAAATTAAGGATTAGATAGAATAAGGCATAATGTATTGATCAGATCCGAAAACCTGGCTCTGATACCACTGTTGGGATCCGGATCACGCCCCCCGGCGAGGCAGCGGAAGAACGAAAAACATGTGCCGGAAGATGATCAATACGATAAAACAAATTCAATTCTATGACATTCATAGGGTGTTTTAAAGGAATACCTTGCTGGCAACTCGTGCCTGGCTCCAACCGGAATTACAAGAACGCCGGCTCTTCACGGTAGGTGGCGGTAGATCCATCAATCAGGTCCACGACCGGAATCGATCTCCCTCCAATCAGCCTGCACTAGAAAGCTGAATGATTTTATCGCCAACGGATTCTCCTCGAAAAAATAGCCGGAACAAGTCCGGCGAGCGGCGGCGGCGTGAGGGGAGGAGAGGAAGTTCGGCGGCTATTAGTGCTCTAGGTTTAGGGTTTTGAGTCTAGTATGTTGAAGTCTAGGTTTAGGCTTAATTAAATAGAATTAAGGATGGACTTGGACCGGCCCAACGGGCCCGGGTCCAACGGATGAACATTCAGTTCATCCCCATCACCGAGACTTCATTATAACTCCGATCGTCGGTCAGATCGGATCGATCGACTCAGTTTCCAAAACTGAGTGCTATGATCTGAAAAACCGTTTTTCAGAACCCCAGTGCAAAATGACCGTTTTGCCCCTCAACATCGGCAAATCACGATTTGACCTCTGTTGACCTTTTAGGAAGTCGCACTCCCAAAATCCTCTTCATATGCTCAACAAATTGAGATGAGTATCCGTGCGGGAATCTCGAATCCAGTACTTGTGTGACCCTCAATGGTTCAGGGATACAGCTAGACGTGGGCCCACAACCATTGTGGCTCCGGAATCACAATTCCGGACTTGCCCATCGGATCATGGTAAAGCGTCTAGCAACATCGCCCCATGATCCCCTTGGTATCACTGATAGTGCCTACAAGAACCAGTTGGTCGTGGTTAGCGTACAGTACGGTCCTTTCAATCCATATATCCCGATCAGATCAACGACCATTGGTAAATCGAGAGTCGCTGTAGATCCGATAGCTATGCATACATCTTGGAGATAGAATAGTGACATCGCGAGTGTAACTAGGTAAACACATTTACCTAAAACACTTCTAGTACTCTGGCCAGAGATTTATACACTATTATCACCTCAGATAGCATAGGATATCCATGCATGTCTGCGAGCGGTGAATCCTCGACAACGATGCATCGACTCCTACATGCATCGGGGTCTCACCCAATCCCGATGCCTTATGACCCCAAGTGAGTCGGCAAACGGGTCAAAGTGAGACTCCTATCATGTAGAGTCTCAATGACGTTTCGAGTCGTGAGGACTAATCAGTACAACCAAGACCTCGGACTTATCCACTCGACAAATGGTAACCACTTGGAAAGTGCTAAGGAGGGTAGTTCGATAGATCACCAGGTCACTATCTATCTGCATGCTCAGAACATCACAATGTTCCCTACCAATGAAACATGGTACTTTGCATCGCAGATACTAGTCTCGAACTCGGGCGGCCTTATCCTCATTTTGACGGCCCAATCGACTAGGAACATGTTCATAATACACAGTGACTATTAGATGTGTTTCATGATAGCCGTCATACCCACTATCACATCTAACATTCACTTTAGTGTATTCTTGGTCTTTACTCAACGCAATTGTAAATCATCATACACACAATGAAAGTAAAGAATGCCATATGGATAAATGCGAATATCATATATAAAGATTGTCATATACAAGAGTCTATAAACCCACACGCCACAAGTTGGCTAGTTGGGCATCTACTCTAACAGATAGCGAATCCTGCCAGCCACCGCTGAAATCCATCACAATTGCACGCATCATATCCTCTAAAGTCTGGATAGTCCGCTCAGACTGTCCGTCTGTCTGTGGGTGATAGGTCGTACTCATAGCCAATCTCGAACCCATCGCTGCCTGCAAACTCTTCCAAAATCGAGAAGTGAACCTTGGATCTCTGTCGGACACTATCGAAACCCGAACTCCATGCAATCTAACCACATGATCGATGTACAGCTTCGCCATTTTCTTCATAGAGCACCTCACATCATAGGGAATGAAATGGGCGGACTTCAAAAGTCTATCTATCAGAACCCAAATCGCATCGCATCCCCTACTCGATCGAGGTAGGTGAGTCACAAAATACATGGAGATGTGCTCCCAATTCCATTGGGGCACCTCTAAACTTTGCAGCAACCCACCAGGTCTCATTCTCTCAGCCTTGACCTGCTGGCAATTCAGACATCGAGCAACAAAACCAGAGATGTCGCTCTTCATACCTGCCCACCAGTAGTGAGACTTCAAGGCATGATACATTTTCCTTTCGCCTGGATGCACACTGTACCGACTACAATGCGCTTCATTCATGATGGCCTCCTTCAAATCAATCAGGTTCGGAACCACTAATCTCCCACAAAATCTCAGACACCCATCAGAAGAAATAGAGAAATCATCAGACTGACCATTCTGGGCCTTAATCCTCAACTCATGGATATAAGGATCAGTCATCTGCGCCTCCCTGATGTCATACAAAATTTGCGGCTCAACCTGAATCGTAGAAACCATGAAGTACTGATCGCTCGGCTGAAATCTCCAATCAGAAGTACTCAACAGCTCATAGACTTTAGAGACACTCAAAGAAGAAAGCATCGCAGGCTGGGTCTTCCTACTCAATGCGTCGGCAACTGAGTTCATCCGCCCAGGCTGATACTGAATCTCACAGTTAAAGTCCTTGAGAAATTACATCCATCGTCGCTGCCTCATGTTCAAATCAGACTGCGTGAAGATATATTTCAGGCTCTTGTGGTCGGTGTACACCACAAATTCTTCACCATAAAGAATATGCCGCCAAATCATCAAGGCAAACACTATCGCAGCCAACTCCAAATCGTGAACAGGGTACCTCGTCTCGTGAGGCTTCAACTGTCGAGACGCATAAGCAATCTCATACCCGTTCTGCATCAGAACACATCCTAAACCATTGAGAGAAGCATCGGAGTACACCACGAAACCTCCAGATCCAGACGGTAGAGCCAACACAGGAGCAGTAGTCAACTTCTCCTTCAACGTCTGAAAACTGTTCTCGCACTCGTCAGTCCACTCAAATCTCTTATCCTTCTGATTCAACTGAGTCAAAGGCTTAGATATCGAAGAGAACTTCTATTTGAAATGCCTATAATAGCCAGCCAAACCCAAGAAACTACGGGTCTCAGAAACATTCCTAGGTCTCTCCCAGTTAAGAACTGCTTCGACCTTGCTCGGATCTACCGAAATTCCTTGTGCTGAAATCACGTGACCCAAAAGATAATTCTGTCCAGCCAAAATTCATACTTGCTGAACGTGGCATAGAGCTGCGAGTCCCTCAATCTCTGAAACACCAGTCTAAGATGCTCCTTATGCTCTCTCAAGCTCCTCGAATAAATCAGGATGTCATCAATGAAGACGATCACGAACCGATCAATATACTCGCTGAAGATGCGATTCATCAAATCCATGAACACAGCTGGGCATTCGTCAACCCAAACGGCATGACAAGAAACTCATAATGCCCATATCTAGTCCGAAAAGCTGTCTTCGCCATGTCAGCGTCTCTAATCCGCAACTGGTGATAACCAGAGCGCAAATCAATCTTCGAGTACACGACCGATCCCTGCAACTGATCGAACAAGTCATCAATCCTTGGCAACGGATACTTGTTCTTCATTGTTGCTTTATTCAACTGTCTGAAATCCACACACATCCTCATGTATCCATCCTTCTTCTTCACAAAAAGAATCTGAGCTCCCCAAGGTGACATGCTCGGTCTGATGAAGCCTTTCTCCAAGAGGTCTCAACTGATCCTTCAGCTCTCTAAAATCTGCTGGCGCCAACCGATACGGAGCTCTAGAAATCGGGGCGGTACCGGGCACCAACTCTATACTGAAGTCGATCTCACGCCTCGGAGGGAATCCAGGTATCTCGTCTGGAAACACGTCGGGAAACTCTTGTACGATCGGGATATCACTCAACTCCAATCGCTGCTCTTGGGAACTATCAAGCGCGTAGATCATGAATCCAGCATTTCCTAGCGATAGCAGACTAAACATCTCCATGTCAGAACTAGCGGAATCTTCGGGCACGAATCAACACCGTATAAATCCCACTTCTCACCCGAATCAGGGCGAAATCTCACTACACCATGGAAGCAATCAACCGTAGCCTTATAGCTAGCCAGCACATCCATCCCCAAGATACAATAAAAATCTTTAATCCCCAAAACAATCAGATTGGAGACCAAAACATGTTCACCAAATCTAATCAGACAATCAATCACTACCTCTCGGACCATAGACTTACACCAGCAGGAGTAGACACAGACACAACATCACACAATGGGGATGAACTCAACCCATGCTCAAACACAAACAACTCAGATATGAAAGAATGTGATGCACCAGTGTCAAAAAGAACTCTCGCAGGATAATCAAAAATAAGGCATGTACCTCCAATCACCATGCCAGGCATCTCCTCAGCCTGCTCTCTGTTCAAAGAATTCGCCTGAGCCTGCTGGGGAATATGAAACTAAGGTCGGAGGGTCCTCAAACCTAGATGGCTCACGAGGCTGAAATCCTGATCGCTGGGACTGAGCGAAAGGCTGCTGTCGCTGCGAAAGAATTCGCCTGAGCCTGCTGGGGAATATGAAACTAAGGTCGGGAGGGTCCTCCAAACCTAGATGGCTCACGAGGCTGAAATCCTGATCGCTGGGACTGAGCGAAAGGCTGCTGTCGCTGCGAAGAACCACCAGCGGAACCCTGCTGCGACTGTCCAGAAGACCGCCCTCCTATCGAAGGACACGCCCTAGCGAAATGTCCCGGCTGACCACAAAGATGGCAAAATCCTCTAACTCCACGACACTATGAAGTCTCATGTCTCCCTCTGCACTGTGCACAAAATCCGCCGCCAGAACCATTGCCTGAACCGCTGCCTGAACCAGAACTCACGGAACCAGAGGAACTCGAGTGGCCCTTCTTCTTGAATTGCTTCCCTCGAGGTCTGAACTACTGGCGACTCGACTGCTGTGACCCCTGAGGATACTGATACGACTGCCACACCGCCTGCGCTGTCTAAGAAGCACGCACGGTCGTCTGCTGCACCGGAGCATCAGGATCCATCAAACTCTCCTCAATATCAACCGCATTGTTCACAGCTTCCATAAAGGTCGTCGGGGACCCAGACAACACCATCCGGTAAAGATCAGGTCTCAAGCCCTTCAAGAATTTGTTCCTCTTTGTCCGCTCTTGGTTCTCTACATGTGGCATGTACACCAAAAGCACAGAAAACTGCCTCGCATACTCGGCCACTCACATGTTACCCTGCTTGAGGTTGTCAAACTCTCGCTCTCGGCTGGCGAAGTAAGACTCTGGGGTATATTCCTGACGGAACGCCTCACAGAAACTCTCCCAAGTGATCACTGCTCCACTATCACGAAGCATCCTAGAAGTACCTCTTCACCAGCGCTGCGCATCATCCCGCAGCTGCAGCACTGCTAACTTCAGTCTCTTTTTTGGAGCGTACTCCAAGGTATCAAACATCTCCTCCATCTGGACCAGCCATGCCTCAGCTCTCGCACCGCCCTCAGTAGCAGCAAAATTCGGAGGGTTCGTACGCTGAAATCGAGCTAAAACTAGTTCCATCTCACCTATCCTTCGAGTCACATCATCCACCCGATGAACATCCTCATCACTATCTGGAGCCCTAGACCCCTCCGCGGAACGTCTAGATCTATCTCTTCTCGGCGGCATCTACATAAGTCTAGAGGTAAGGCTAACAACAGATATAATCATCAAGGCAGATAAAGTCACGTAAGTCACAGAGTCAATCAACAATAAAATCAAAACTCTGTGCCTAGACTCGAGTGTGATCAAAAGAAATCGAGCTTATCCCAGTTTAAGCTCTGATACCAAAAATGTCAGGCCCCGTGCTAATTACTCACAATTAACACTTAAATAAGCACATAAATACGGAAGCTAAAATCAGGGCTTAAAAATTTTTCGAAATCATTTGGGCCTGAACGTAAAAACATACATTCAAAATATCGATAATCAAAATATAAGTTAACTCAAACTTATACAAACCAGGTAACCAATAAATCTCAAGTCTAATACAAATCCCCAATACATAGAAACACGGGGCATCCCCCGGTTCGATATATAATAAAAGTAGACTGGGACTCAAGAGAACGGGGATCGACCAGCTGTACCACTACTCTATCCAGCCTGGCTACCTGAAGATCCTGCAAATGGGTAACACAGACCCAAGACACAAAAGCAGGAAAACAAATACGAGGTCAAGCCTCAGTACGAAGAGCTATCAAAACAGCTAACATGCAACATGCCATAAATCAATGCTATGAATGCATGAAGGCTATCAAAGAATCGGATAGCTAGACCAGCCTATCAACTGACAAATCGAATCAAGCCTCTATACCACTCGCAGCCAATCAGCCGGTGGAAATCATCGGTCCGTGATCATCGGGGCCCGTCAGCCCATCACAACTCGGTGGTAGACACTCGAATCCGGTAGTCACCACTCCGATGATAGCATTGTACTTTTCGGGCACGACTCATCAGTCGACCAGTCACAACGTGGCACCCAATCAGGTCATCAAATCAATCTTTCAAAGGCTCAATATGTATGCATTTATGCCAATCAATATCAATGCTCAATGCATACAATGCACAGTACGTAAAACAGAACATATATCAATCAAAACAACATGTCAGTTTCACGTAAGACACAGCAGCAAGTCTCACAACATCAATCATAGCATGTTCAGCCTAAGCTGCTAAGGGCTGCTCAATTCGTACCTTCTATACCACTCGCAGCCAATCAGCCGGTGGAAATCATCGGTCCGTGATCATCGGGGCCCGTCAGCCCATCACAACTCGGTGGTAGACACTCGAATCCGGTAGTCACCACTCCGATGATAGCATTGACTTTTCGGGCACGACTCATCAGTCGACCAGTCACAACGTGGCACCCAATCAGGTCATCAAATCAATCTTTCAAAGGCTCAATATGTATGCATTTATGCCAATCAATATCAATGCTCAATGCATACAATGCACAGTACGTAAAACAGAACATATATCAATCAAAACAACATGTCAGTTTCACGTAAGACACAGCAGCAAGTCTCACAACATCAATCATAGCATGTTCAGCCTAAGCTGCTAAGGGCTGCTCAATTCGTACCTTCCTGCTCAAATCTACCTCAAAGCAACACAACAAGATACGGCCTGCACAATTCTGATTCCCAACAAAGCGTAGCACTCAACAACATAAACCTGGAAGCATACGCATAACAGATTTCAAGGAATGGCTAACACAAATCCACGGCCAACTCTCAACAAAACCCACGGCCAACAACCAAATCTCACTGCTGTAATTACCTAAATTCAAACCAGCGTTCCATGCCAACCATACAACTTAATAGAAGGCTAAAAGTAACGCTAAGAACAAGTTTTCAACAACCAAAATCGGAAGCTACCTGCACGTCCAAATCCACTGTCGAAAATCAGTAGCTTCGCACTCTTGTTCCAGCTCCCTACAGCCTCCAAAAGTGGTATGGAAAGAAAGATCTCTTCAAGAGGTTTCCAACGCTACGTCAATCATGAGAAACGGTGGCCGGAATCAACGGGAAATCACCATAGAATTATCGGTGAACAGTAACCCGAGGGTTTGGAAAAGAACGAAAGTCGGGAGGAAAATAATTGCTAAGTATGGAGTCTGCTTCAATAATTGAAGGACACGCTTCTTATTTATACGCGAGAGAAACCCGCTAAAATCCACCGACAAAAACAGATCCCTGCATCGCTCGTCATTGCAAAACAGATCTCTCACTCTACGTTTAAGTTCAACAGACTTCGTAGGGCTACTCAAATCCTCGCGCGCTAGATAAAACGACAGCGTATCGTGAAATCTGGAACAACCACAAACGCTGGAAACAGATCTCTACGCTTGGCAACGCGAAAGGCTAAAACGATGACGTAGCCACTTATCCAAACGACGCCGTACATAAAAACAGATCTCTCCTCGACGCACCACGCTAGCGCTCAAACAGACGTCAACTCTAACATGTTGACCAACATGAGATCTGCTTACGTCACACACTAGCGCTAACAGATCTCTTGCCACTTCCAAATGCGTTGACCCGCGTTGACATCCGAAATTACGAAATGCAAGCGCTTCACTCTTGGTCATCCAGACCTCACCAACACGACACCGTTTCATCTAAATCTCGCGGCAATCACGCTAACATGTAGGAAAACCAGATTTCTCTCCAATGTTCATCATTTCAACTCAAATTCTCAACCAGACTTCACCCGATAACTTTAGCGAACAGATCTCACTCACCAGACCTCTCCGCTTGCGCTAAAATCAACGTTACTAAGGAAATCAGATTTCTATCATAATTTCTACAATTCAACTCCAAATTCCAAACGGATTTCACCCAAAATCCTAAAATTCGAATCTGAAAATATGATTAATCCCTAATCCAAAACCTGATTCCTAACATATAGGCTCAGCATGCTCTATCTTTTAATATAACAAGGTACATATACATAAGGTCGCATGCAAGCACATACTTGTAATAAATAACATTAAGACATGAATGCATGGATGATCATAAAGCATTGTTCGTACATTTCATAACATATCATAACGTATAACATATATAAGGCATGACATAACATGGCATAAAAATGTATGAGTCGTATCATGAAGTGTGGACCATGTTCGATTGATCAATCTAAAAACCAACGTATGTGGCGGTACGTTCACCCGACCTTACCTCGGGATCCCTCACACCTCTATGCTTTCCACTTCACCATGTTGTAAACACATGGATCCATAAGCTCGTAATACATGAACAGAAGTTCATCGGGCCCGGTATCCCGAATACCCTCATCATAAACTTGCCACAAATCACTTCAATCCCTCGATTTTTTCTTTTAAAACATGCCCATAACCTTTCATAAAACATTCGTGATGCGTGCATTTTATAAAATATGCAATCTTAAAAGCTTAGCCCGTCAATATATATTTAATTCTTTGCTTTAAAATATTTACGTACATAGGATACTACATATATAATTAAATATACATTAGCGGGCTTCTACATTTTCTACTTTTCTACTTCGGTTAAGGACTGGTTCAGGAGCCTGGCCCACTAATTCTAGACTTAACTTTAAAATTGACTTAGCCCGTGACTTAGAAAACCTCTTTAAAATTCCTAACACAGTCCAAATTTTGACTTAATTATAAATCACATGACCAATTTTGACCTCAATTAAAAATCCAATTTTGACTTTAAAATCTTAAGGTCAATTTTGAATAATTTCAAAATCAATTTTGACTTAGAATAACTTGACCAATTTTGACTTTAAAATAAATCTCAAAGGCCAAAATTTTGATTTTAAAACTTGAAAATAAAATATTAGGTCCAACAATAAAAAAAGGTTGACTAAATATTTGACTTTAAAAATTTAACCAAAATAATCTTAAAATTGGACCCTATGCTTTAAAATTGAATTTTAAAAAGTTTTTAAAATACTCACTCCATTTTAAAATCAAACATTAAAATTTAACAAAAATCCCATAAATCAAATAAATTCTAAAAATACTGGAAACAAATCTTAAAATATGCTTAAAGCATCAAATAAAGTCATCCATGAACTTTGGAAACTCCTAAGACTCGAAATATTAATTTTCACAAAAATGACCCCACCCGAGGCTCACTTCGAGCGACAAAACGGTAAAAATCATTAAAAAATCATTTATTAACCAAATCACTCTCTGTTTCGACCCACATCACCCCAACTCAATATACTAGTCATTGAAACAAACGATACTCAAAAACGATTCAGGAATTGACCAAACCGATGCCCGTGAACCCACTGCCCACGCACAGACTACAACCTGGACACGTGCTAGCCATAAAATTCATAACTAATTCATTCCTTGACCAAATGAAACGAAACAAACTCTAGAATTTTTTTTTAAATCATGTGTGGAATAACTAAACCAAAACACTATGGCTTGTTCCCTTTGAACATTTTCTAAATCATCATTTTATAACATGAATAAAATCAATGCCTCGAAAACATTAAATCGTCAATGCTGGTAAAAATCAGAGTATGAAAAAGTGCGGAAACATAACATGTAAATAAATGTTTGAAAGGTGAATCATGACGTAAATAAAGAATTCGTAGCGGCCATGGGATACTGCTGCATCGGGCGCTCAGAGGTCCTCACCACCAGTTGGGATAAAAGTCCACAGGGTCATCACCTGCACCATTTAAACCTAGTGAGCCTAGAGGCTCAACATGCTCTATCTTTTAAAATAACAAGGTACATATACATAAAGTCACATGCAAGCACATACTTGTAATAGAATAACGTTAAAATTTGTATGCATGGATGATCTTAAAACCTTGTTCGTACATTTCCTACATATCATAACATATAACGTACATAAGGCATGACATAACGTAACATGAAAAACGTATGAGTCGTATCAGCGAATGCGAGCGGGCGTGTGACTGATTAGTCGAAATAACCAATATATGTGACGGTGCGGTTCACCCGATGTTACCTCGGGATCCCTCACACTTCTATGCTTGTCACTTCACCAAGTCGTGATCACATGGATCCATAGGCTCATAATCATACATTAAAATAGGGGATCCTCGGGTCCGACTACCCGGCTAGCTCCCATCATTAAACTTTGCCACATCACTTCAATCCCTCGGGTTTTATCTTAAAAATTTCATGCCTGATCGTTTCGTAGAATCTCATGATGCGTGCATTTCTTAAATTTATGCAATTTAAAAGCTTAGCCCGTCAATGTATATTTAATGCATTCCTTTAAGAATTTACATTCGCGGGCTCTACATTTTCTACGTCGGTCAAGGACTGGTTCAGGAACCTGGCCCACTAATTCTAGACTTAACTTAAAAATTTGGACTTAGCCCATAACTTTAAAATTCACCTTTAACATCCCCAAAATACTCCAATTTTGACCTTGAAATCAAAGACCAATTTTGAATTTAAAATCAAAGGACTAATTTTGACTAATTTCAAAATCAATTTTGACTTAAAAAAATCAATTTAAACAATTTTGACTTTTAAAAAGGATAACCTAATCAATTTTGATCCAAATGACCAATTTTGACCCGGTTAAGATCCCATGGTCACTTTTGACTTAATTAAAATTCCAAAGACTCCAATTTTGACTTAAAAACTTAAACTAAACATCAGACCCAATTAAATTGAAAGTTTGACTCAATCTAAAATATTTGACCATTTTCTTTAAAATTGGACCTTTGACTTAAAATTAACATAACAGGTCCACAAATAAAATAACTCGGACCTTAAAATATTTTGACTCGAGACTCAACTAATCGACCCGGTCCAACTGAATCGGTCCAATTGAACCGAACCAATCACCAAAAATCCTACCCTCATGCGCACGTCGCCCTACGCGACAGCCCCTACTTCACGCCGCCCGACCTCCCAGCGCCAGCCACCCTGGCCGGAGCCCCGCCGGCTGGACCACCCCCAGTTCAAGCCAATGCTAACCTAACCAGCTCTGGTCCAAGCCACGCGTCGCATGGTTCAAACAACGCTCCCCAACAGCAACGTGTGTCGTGCGCTGCATGTGGCTACCCGAGTCCCCATGGCTCATCTAACGTCTAACCTCGAACTCTACCTCTATGGACCACCTCTAGACCTCTCTTGGATGACTAAGACCCACTCTCAAGCCCCTTAGAACAGCCTCAACCGAAGCCTCATGAGAATGGAACAAAAACATGTTAGAAAATTATGGCACATGCATGAATTTCAATCATGAAGCATAGATCTACATAATTTGTGAGACCTGAAAATGTGTTAAAGATTAATTGTTGGATTAATAGGTCTTTTTAGGATTTTTGGTGGTTCAGAATTCTATTTGAAGGTTTCGTTTGCATTTTCGGGTTAGATTTCACATTTAGAGCAATTCTGGAATTTTTCGTATTTTTGAGTTTTTGGAGGAGAAATCTATTTTGTGAGAACCTGTTCGGTATGGTGATATCTGTTCGTAGCGAGTTCCTGTAGCGGATGCAAAACGCCATCATTTATATTAGTGGAGGCGATTTCATATTGGTTAGCTCTAGCGATCGCTGTTGCGGGCGTTTAGTTCATCAGAGATTATGACGTAGGTTGCGCAACGTCGTATTGGCTTTGTATGGATCTGTTGTAGCATAGCGCTTTGATCAGATTTGCTGACGTGTGCGGAGCGACGTCGTTTTGATTAGCGCTCGTTGTCTTTGCGTTGTGGTTGCTGGCATGAGCTTCGCACTGTTGAAGAAGCTGTTGGGTATCAGCTACGTACTGTTCCCGTTGCTGTCGGCAGCTGCGATTTTATGTTAGTAGCGTTGGAATCTGTTTGTGTCGGTGGATTTTAAAACATATTTCTCGCGTGTATTTAAGCAGAAAGGCTTGGTCTTTGTTCCATTTTAATCAGACTCCATACATAGCGAAAATTCTCCCGACTTTTATCCTCTGTTCGTGAACAATAGAACACTGTTCACCGTGAGTTTCTCCGGTGAATTCCCGTCATTTCCGGTCACCATTTTGGACGTTCGAGGTAGTGTTGGACTCCTCTCGTGAAGCTCTTTCATCCTCTACCCTTATTGAAGGCTGTAGTTGGCTAGAACGAGATCGTGAAGTTGCTGTCTCCGACCGTGTGTTTGTGCGCGCATGTAGAACTTTGATTTTCTGTTGAGTTCTGAGCCTTAGACTTTATTTAAGCTTCCTATTGAGTTTATTAGGATGATTAATTGCTGGTTTGAGTGTATAACTCCCAGCCGTGAGTCTGTGCCTGTGTCCCGTGAGATTTATGTTTTCTGCGTTGGGTGTTTAGCAGGTTTTAAACAGAATTCTTGGGACTCTTGTTGTGGTCATCGTTGCACAGAATTAAGGTACGGGTTGAGCTTGTTACAGCGTGAGATATGACATGGGTAAATGCAGTGATGGCTGATTGTTGTTTCGTGTATTGCTGCCAGTGTTTACTGCCTGATTTTATGTGCATACACGCATTATATCACTTGCATTTCAGATCTCAGCCGTATTGTGCCTTGTATCTTGTTGTATTGTGCTGTTTTTTCTTACCAGGATGCGAGGGCAAGCGGCGATACCGCACTCTCATCTCCATGCTGGGATCTGTTAGCCCTCATGCTCCGAGTGGTTAACTACCACAGTTCATGAGTTGTGCAACGGCAGGTTGAGCTGTTTGATGCATCTGGTATTCGGATGTGGTGTCAAGGCGAGTGGCTCATTACCACACTTTGAACACACCCCGTGGACACTGTTCGTTGCAGATTCTGTGGAGCTATGTTTGAGTTCCTTGGCTCCCTCTTCGGTTGTAGCCTTCAGCGGTTGTTCAGTGTCTCATGCATAGCATCTGCATTTTATCTTATGCATTTCTTTTGCTATTTCAGTTGCTCTCCGTACTGGGGTTTGACCTCATTTTCCTCTAGGGCTTGGTTTGTTTTCTTTGCCTGTTTTGTTGTTCAGGTTATCCAGCTTGTCGTGGAGCTAACCCGGCTAGAGGTGCCCCAGGTGGTGGTTAGAGTATCCCAGTAGCATATAGCATATATCTATGTATCAATACAGTTAGCCATGGGATGCCCTGTGCTCTTGTAGTATTTGGTTGTATTCAGTTGTGGTTGTTACCAGGTATCTGATACATGTTGATGATGTATTGTTTGTCGTGGGCTTCTAGCCTTGGTTTAGTTGGTTTTGTTTGTAAGCTGGGATTACTTTGAGTATTTTCGTATTTTAAATTATATCGTTTTAAACCGTCTGGCCAAAAGCGAAAATTTTAACCACTTTTTATTCACTTTCGCTTGTGTTTGTGTGGTTTTACTCTGATGTGAGAACGAGGCCTGACATTTTGGTATCAGAGCTTAAGCTGGGATAAGCTCGATTTCTTTGATTACACTTGAGTCTAGGCACAGTGTCGTGTGTTGCATGTGCTTGACTATGTGATTATGTGATGCATATTGTTGTGATATCTACACTGTATCTGTTCTCTATTGCTGTATCCTGTTTAGTGACTTCGTATATGCCGCCTAGACGTAGAGCTAATGGTAGGGGCAGTTTCAGGAGTCAGAAGGGCAGAATGAGGATCGGCGTAGTGCTCCTAGTCGTACTCGTAGTAGCCGTGATGAGAAGGAGGAGACTGAGGTTTTGCCGACCCCTGTAGAGAGGATGGACGTTGTGATAGCGAGGTTTCAGAGGATGAACCCCCAGGCCTTTAATGGCGACGAGTCGAGCGAGGATGCAGATTCTTGGCTTCGGAATATCACTGGTCTTTTTGATCGTGTCCAGTATGACGACGAGCTTCGTTTGAGCTTGGTTACCCTTCAGCTTAGGAAGGGTGCAGAGCGCTGGTGGCGAGGTGCTTCGAGTACTTTGTTGGAGACTGGCGTTGGGATTACTTGGGACAGCTTTTGCGAGACTTTTAGGCAGGAGTATGTTCTTGAGTCTTACGTGAATGCCCGTGAGCGGGACTTTGATCATCTGGAGCAGGGCTCGATGTCGGTTCGTGAGTATGCTAGGATGTTTTCTTCTTTGTTGGCGTACGTCTCGCATGTTTTTGGCCGGGAGAGGGCCAAGAGGACCAGATTTTTAGAGGGTTTGAATGAGGAACTGTATCAGATGGTGCTGACAAGCAAACCCAAGACTTACGCTGAAGCAGTGGATAGTGCTATCGATATTGAGGAGGGTTTGCGGAGTCGTCGTGCTCGTAGGCAGCAGGTGGCGCAGGATGGTCGTCCTGCTGGTCAGGGAGCGCAGTCTTCTCAGGCTTCCCAGTCAGCCCATCAGCCCCAACAACAGCAACAACAGGTGGCAGAGTAGTCTGGCCATCAGAGGTTCCGACCCCACGGCCAGCAGTTCAAGAAGAAGTCTGGTTCGGGCTCTTCTGGTTCAGGTAGCTCGAGTAGCAGTGGTTCTCGGGCTGAGTTCTATGGTTATTGCGGTGGCAAGAATCACTCTACCCAGTGTGTTGGTGTGCAGGGCTCTTGCAATATTTGCGGGTCAGTATGGGCATTTTGCTAGGATGTGTCCATCAACGGGATCGCAGCAAGCCGCAGCCCCGCCTCAAGGTCGTGGAGGACAGTCTAGGGGATGTTCCCCTCAGTTTCAGCAGCCCAGGATTGGTGAGACTCAGTTCAGTCCGTTCCAGCAGCCTGGTCCGTCGTGATTCGGACAGTCGTCTCAGCCGTTCTATTCTGGACCTCAGCATGCTCAGGCCAACGTCATTACTAGGGAGCAGGCAGAGGAGACGCCGAGCAGGGTGATCGCAGGTACATGTCTTGTTTTTTCCAGGAGGTTTTGTTAGATGGCGTTTTGAGATTTGGAGAGCATGTGTTGGTGGCGAATTTGATCCGTCTGATGTTGTGGGATTTCGATTGCATCGTTGGGATGGACGTGTTGTCCAACTATAGGGCCTCCATGGATTGTTTCCATGGGATTGTGCGTTTTAGGCCTTTGTCTGGCGAGAATTGGGACTTCTATTGCCAGGACTCTCGATCGAAGATTCCGTTAGTCTCAGCGATGGAGATGTTCAGTTTGTTGTCCATAGGGAATGCTGGTTTCATGATCTACGCTTTGGATGCGTCTTCTTCTTCTCGTGTGCAGCCTAGTGACGTTCCCGTGGTGCGACATTTTCCCGATGTGTTCTCGGAGAAGATTCCTGGTTTTCCTCCGAGGCGAGAGATTTACTTCAGCATTGAGCTGGTGCCTGGCACAGCTCCGATTTCTCATGCCCCGTTTCGTTTGGCGCCTGCGGAGTTGAGAGAACTCAAGGTGCATTTGGAAGATTTGCTGGAGAAAGGTTTCATCAGACCTAGCATGTCGTCGTGGGGAGCGCCCATTTTGCATGTGAAGAAGAAGGATGGCTCAATGCGGATGTGCATTGATTTCCGCCAGCTGAATAAAGTGACAGTTAAGAACAAGTACCCTTTACCCAGGATCGATGATCTGTTTGATCAGCTGCAAGGTTCTGCGGTATATTCGAAGATTGACTTGCGTTCAGGGTACCATCAGCTGAGGGTAAGAGATCAAGATGTCGCAAAGAATGCTTTTCGTACTAGGTACGGGCACTTTGAGTTCTTAGTCATGCCGTTTGGACTAACCAATGCTCCTGCAGTCTTTATGGATTTGATGAACCGAGTCTTTCGTGAGTTTATTGATCAGTTTGTGATCATGTTCATCGACGACATCTTGGTATATTTTGAGACTCCTTTGGAGCATAAGGAGCATTTGAGAATTGTCCTTCAGACATTGAGAGACCAGCAGTTGTATGCCAAATTCTCTAAGTGCGAGTTTTGGCTGGATCGCATCGTATTCTTGGGTCATGTTATTTCAGCCGAGGGGATTTCTGTGGATCCCAATAAGTTGATGCTGTTTTGAACTGGGAGCATCCCAGGAACGTGTCGGAGATTCGCAGTTTCTTGGGTCTGGCTGGCTATTACCGTCGTTTCATTGAAGGATTTTCTAGCGAAGGAAAGCCGATGACTCAACTGACTCAGAAGGACAAGCGGTTTGTGTGGTCTGAGCAATGCGAGAATGCGTTTCAATTGCTCAAGGAGAAGCTGACTACTGTGCCTGTGTTGGCTCTGCCATCTGGATCAGGTGGTTACGTCGTCTGTTCTGATGCTTCGCTCAATGGATTGGGCTGTGTTTTGATGCAGAATGGTCGAGTCATTGCGTATGCCTTGCGACAGTTGAAACCGCATGAGACTCGTTATCCAGTCCATGATTTGGAGCTAGCAACGAAGGTTTTTGCATTGAAGATCTGGCGTCATTACCTGTATGGCGAGCAATTTATGGTGTACTCGGACCACAAAAGTTTGCAGTATTTGTTTTCGCAGCGTGACTTGAATATGAGACAGCGTCGTTGGATGGAGCTGCTAAAGGACTTTGATTGCGAGATCAAGTATCAGCCTGGGAAATCGAACGTAGTGGCCGATGCTTTGAGCAGGAAGGCTAGTGAGATGCTTGCTTCGTTGTATATTTCTAAGGATCAGGAGCATCTCAATACTACTGGTTGGAGATTCTACCCGGCTGAGGATTGTGTTGTGGTTTCT